>JAUMHP010050796.1:0-21866 GCA_032361065.1 Enteromius trimaculatus | reverse complement strand
TAATCATTTATATATATAATATAATATAATATAATATAATAGTAATAATAATAATTATTATAATTATATTTTTATGTTTTTTCTTCCCTTAATTTTCTGCAAAATTCCATTATGGTTCTTTATAAGTCCCTGGAACACAGTTTTAAAACTTTTTATCAAATTTATACGTAAGCTATATTCTTTTCCATGCAGATTAATTTAAATTTGGGTATAAAAACCTATAAATAAATGAAAGAAAAATATTAACTCTAATAACCCATGCTCATATGCTGCTTATGTAAACATTATAAAGCAGGCCTAATGCTAACGCTCCAAACTTTTCTGCCTTCTCTGAAATTCATCCTGTTAATCTGTCCCCTCTCCATGTGCAGAAGGGGTGGAGATACATTAATTAGCGTTGTGGTTTACAGAACCGTGGCCCGGCTCAAACCCTGACTGCTTCTGTGACTGAGGTTTGGAGACTGTGGGAGGGAGAGCTTTCTGCCTGGGCCTCTTTTCACACAGTCCTGTCTTCTCATATTTAACATGCCTAATGGAAGAGCCTGTCTACAGCCTGCAGCTATTCCTACTCCTACAAGAGCTTTTCATCATCCAGCACCGAGAGGGGGCGGAGGGGCAAGAGAGAGAGAGAGATGCTGCTTTACTGAAGAGAATTTAGAGAGAATTCACAAAGAAGAGAATTAATTATGTGGAAACATATTACATTGAGAAGTGGAAGGGCTTCATTTCCAGGAGCTGAAGACAGAGGCATAAGAGTAGAGCACAAGAATTATGTCACAGACAGAGATTTCCCTTGAATCTGATCTACATCTTCACCTTTGTATCTTCCTTCTGTGTGTGACGGAACAGAGGCTGGGTGGGTGTCTGTGTGTATCTGAGGTCACCTTGAGCCCAAACTATGTGCCCTTGGTGTCGCCTCTCTCCTGTGTGCTTCACTGAACACTCCTCCAAGCACAAAACCTCCTCCCTTGAAGGGCTTTCTATACTTTAGCCGTTTACCAGGGATTAGTGAGAAAAGAGAGAGAGGCAGAAAGAAAAGAGAGACAGGACCTGGGAAATATTACAGTAGCACAGACATATTTTGAGATGATGACAAGGTTAAGAATTTTCTTCTTTTAAATAAAAAGAATGATAGTTTGTAAGTCCAGTGATGCGGTACGTAAGTGGCATACAGTATATGAAAAGCTGCATTTACTTAAAATGTCATTTGCATCACTGTGACATCACTGCATTTACACACAAAAAAGTTTTTGTTTACACAATATAAATATATACACATACATAAAATATATTTCGTATGTGTATATTTGTATACACAGAATAAATTTACAAAAAACACACATCATATAATAACTAAATACATACACTAAAATGTATTTATAATGGTGATGTCACATGATTAATTGCAAAATCCAAAATAAAAGATTTTGTTTGAATATTATATGTGTGTACATAAATATATAAATATACACACATACAGTATGAATTTTGAAAATATGTAAATTTATTTACATGTATATATTTATATTTATATAATGTATATAAATATATTTAATATATAAATATAAAAATGTATTTATTTACAGAGTACATACACATATACCATGCAAACTAAATCTTTTATTTTGAATGCGATTAATTTTTTGACAGCACTATTATAAATACATTTTTAATGTATGTATTAAGTTATTTTATTATAAGTAATATTTAATGAAATTATATATACACTTTATTGTTTGGAACTAATAATATGATTTAAAATAAATGGATATTTTTATTTAGCAAGGATGCATTAAAGACTTATAATGTTACAAAAAAAATAATTTTTTAGTTTAGTTTACTTTTTTTAGTTTAATTAAATGCTGTTATTTTAACTTCTTACTCATCAAAAATGATGAAACCTCATCACGGTTTCCACAAAAATATTAAGCAGCAAAACTGTTTTCAACACTGATAATCATAAGAAATGTTGCCTGATCACAAAATCTGCATACTATGAATGATCATGTGACTATAAAGAATGAAAAATGGCTGCTGAAAAATTCAGCTTTGCCATCACAAGAATGAATTACAATTTTAAACAGTTGACTGAATGATTTTATTTTGAACAATATATATATATATATATATATATGGAAACCATGTCTTAATATGTCAACAATTATTAGGATTGGTATAAACCAAGCTGCTCTTTTTAATGTTTCTCAAGAGTTGCTTTTTTACAATGGATAGTGTGTACAGATAAAAAAATCAGAGCTAAAATTTGCTGTCATTTGAGTTATTTGTCCTGCTGTGTGATCCCTTGAGAGCACAATAATATCCAGCAACACTCCTGTCACCTGTAGGACTGCATTTGAGGAGTACCAACATTCCAGCACAACATACCTTCCAATGGGAAGCCAGAGCATCAATGCCAGTGGATCAGTCAGACACACAAAGGCTCTGTGGGTGGGTAAGGCCATTCCTCCTTCTTCTACACTGGCACAGACTGTCCTCACACTGGCATCGCTGAACGCCAGAATCTCTGACACAGTTGGCAGATGAGCAGAGAAGACCCGGTGAATGCCAGGAGTAAAACTGGCAGTGCACAACCCTTCTGGACCACACTAAATAATCGCTTAACTTGTTTTCAGAAGGCATTCTCTTTCAGAGTTTTGCATTCGCAATCTCTTTGTTCATTTCTTTCTTTAACGCATTGCGTCGTGGCCAAAACGGTTCTTTCAAAGTCACAAAAGGTCCAATTCATCTTCTGTTTTCTTTTGTACCACAGAAGCATGATTAAAAAGTAGACAGAAGTATCAGATATCATATTTAAGAAAAAAATCCCATCGCGCAGAATCACAATACAACACACACAAAAAATGGGGAATATTGTTCTGCTTCTAAGTCTGCTGGATAGTAAAAAGCCAGTGTTGACATTCCAGCCCGTCAATTCACAAAACAGAGTTTGACATTCAAATCGTTGAGGGAAAAAAGAAAACAATGTCTCCTTTTTCTTCTCACTCATTACCTGTCAAACAACAAGTGGATAATGCACTCCCCTCTGTCATCAAAACAGAACAATTAAAACACTTCAAATACAGAAGCCGTCTATTTTACGTTGCCGCTCGCTCGAGTGGGTGTCATGTCACAACAAGCAAAGCTGCTTCACCGTTCCTAATATTTAGTTTTTTGTTTCATGTCGGTGTAACTGCCAGTACTTTGACACATTAATTACGTTCGAGTCAAGTAACATCAGATTTTGATCATTTCACTTGATCTTGTGTTTGCGGAAAGCCGTTAATTGTTGGGGGTTTCGACTGGCAGTGTCTACAGGTCGCTTGTTTTCCCAGGGCAGTGCCATGAGTCAGTCCCCCTCCACCCCCAGAGCCACTGGGCTATTGTAACTCAAGCAACGTAATCCAAATGCATGGGTCACCACTCCTCGTCGAGACAAAGACCAGGTTTTGGCAGCTGGGTTACACTCGTATAGAGAAGAAAGGAATTGGCCCAGCAGGTAAATAGGAAGTTATTGTGCAATAACAAAGACGTTGGGTTAACCTGCTGACCCCATGGCTCTATTTCAATAACCTGCCCTGAGCGAAAGTGTAAGAGAGATTCGCTAAGGTTTACAGCGGGACATGAGCCGAAACTGTGGCAGAAACGTTCACGGTTCAAACTCCAGCTCACCCTCATTTCAATGCAATTACCAACAGGTCACCTTCTGTGAACTCCCTTAGAAACGTTCCATTCTGAAAAACAAAAAAAAAAAAACGCATTTTAGCTGATAGAACGTGTTCCGTGACGTTTTACCACATCACTGTACTTCACCTTCACCTTATGCGTCTTTCCAAAAGGAGGACGCATGGAGGCAGAGCAGTCAATGACAAGACCTACAAGGTCTGAGAGCGAGTGCCGAAACATCTCCGATAAACAAATATATAAATAATTCACAATGAAAGAGCAAGTGAATAGGTTTTGTTCTATGATGAAATATGAATGCGGTGCACACTCTTCAAACACACCAACACACACACACTCACTAAAGAGAGCCATGACTCTGTTCTGATCTCAATTATTTCTCTCTCTTTCATCTAAAGATGCGCAGTAATTCAGATGCCACTACATTCTAGATTACTTTTTCTTATTTTGCATAGCTGCGAAATAAAAGAAATATAACATTTTAAAAAAATGTATATTTGGTTTAAAAAGAAGTGTATAGCCCAGCTTTCTTTTTGCTTTATAAATGGTCTATTTGGTTCTTTTACTAGTTCTATTCATTCTTTTGAATGGCATTTGGGCCTGTGTACAAAGAGTCACAGATCAGCTCAGAACAAAACCATCCAATCATATTTCTTCTATGAACTGCATCAGACCCACACACAGACAAATAGATTACATTTATCTTCATTTTACTGTGGCTTAATAAGGTTCATTAATTCAAATAAAGCTTATTTTCATATTGAGCATGCTGGGTAACTTTATTGAATCAAAAGATTATAGCAATTTGTATCCGTTTTAAATGTTAAAACCTCAGATATGCCTTTGCAATGTGACCTTTGTGCTAAAACTGATGTAGTATCTATCAGACGCCTAACATCGCGAGTGCATGTAAACCTAGTTGGGTCTTGTCCTCTATCTCTCTTTCATGTCACAGATCTGGATTGTGACAGTGCAATAAGATGAAAACAACTTAATTACAGATATTTTAAAAAGCCTTTTCTTTCTCCTCCTCATTCAGCCTGCAGCCAAACAGTACTTGTGTTCTGCCACGGCACATAAACACGCACAAAGGAAGTTATTAGCGTAGATGGAAATCAAATTACTAACAGTGTAAACCGCTCTTCTACCGTGCTCTCACGCCTGTAATTACTCAAGCTTATAGGACTATAATGAATGCTAATGATGTTTTCTTACCAAGTCACCAGACCCTCAGTAGAACCCAGGACTGCTGTATGCCTTCTCGATTTGGTCCGAAAAAGTTCATTTTTGGTTCATCTTTTTTCCAATTTTTTAAAAACGGCGTATTCAAAGGTCATTTGACAAAATATTAATTAAAGGAACTTTATAAGGGGGAGGGGAGGAGTTTTAGTGGAAGTCAACATTACGCCACAAATGCATGTATTAGTCTGAACTCTTCCATATTCCATATTGTCAAAGTAAAAAGGATTATTGAGTGGAGAAAAAATAAATTAGGACAGGGACTAGGCTCTATTCATTGGTTGTTGACTGGATGAAGCAGATCTGAATGCAAGCTTGCAGGCAATTGTAAGAAAAAAGGCAGGGTTTAAGCAGACAAAATGATTGGAGAAATCAACAGAGAGGGTCTGTCATTTCACCAGAAGATTGAGTTATGACATTCTGATTAAAAATTACAAGAAAAACTGAAACATGCGTTCTCAAGAAGATCAATATATGCATTTAGAAAATAGATGATGGGTACATTTTTATTCCCAATTTAAAGTCATATGATGTTGCTAAAAAGAACATTATTTTGTGTAAGCTCATCATTCTAAAGAGCGAGGTGGGTTATGACTGGCCAGATATCCAGTGCGTCAGATATCAAGTACTGTCTTTTTATGTGTCGCCATGTCAGAAAAAAGGACAAACAACAATCACTACCCTTCACTGCTCAAAACTTGCATTTGAATAATAAGCAGCAGGTTCTTTTAATAAGAAAATGTAATGTAACTTAAAGGTTGTGAGTAAGAAGCACCAGACTGTCCTTGCAGATTTGGAATTGCCCCATAGCCTCTGTAGACAGCCAGCACAGGCTACTCTCCAGTTTTCAGGAAATAGTCTTCCGTAAATGCTCTGAACACACTCTAATATTTGGGTTGAACAGCTTAACAACTGATTTCGAGTTGTTTCCTTTTTTGTAAGTACAAAGAAAGTAGTTTCACTTTCTCACTGAAGCGCAGCATCTCCATCAACCGGCAGCAACACTACAGTGAGCATAATAGCTCTGCCTTCTTACTTTGCGTAAATATTTGGGCGTTGGTATAACAAACTTTGTGATTTAGAAAAATAGAGGCATGTTTAATCGAGCCATTTTATGACGATTAAGCAATTAATCGAATTTCAGGAGGAGCACGCACGAACGATCGCAGCTGCCACCAATCTCCTTATTACTGATAACCCCGCAAATCTCCTCTCCTCCGCCTTAAATACCGCTCACTCCCTAACCTCGGCTTCTGTGTTTTTTGTCCTCCTCCGCCTCCCCTTCCGCCACCCGAGCCGGAGGGTCCCTCGTTTTGCCAAGTTCTCCACTTCCTCCGGGGGGCACGCGGGGACCAGGCTGGGCTCCGAGCATCTGTTAACCCTAGCCTATTTTATCTCCAAGGTAGTGGGAACTTGTGTTAGTCATAACTTTGGTTAAGAGACTATAGTCTTTGCAACTCTAGGGATCCTATCTATGCACTAACAGCTTGTAACACTCCAAAGAGAAAGGAAAACTTTAAATCGCATCATATGACCCCTTTAAGCAAATGATCGTTATATAAATATAAATAAATAAAATAAAATAAAGTACCATTGAAGTCATTTTAGAAAAATTAATGCCCCTGAATAAAGCCCTGGACAAGAAATGTGTGCCCTTCACCATGACAATGAACAAGCCGTTTTGTTTTTTTTGTTTGTCACAGAATGTTCCATCTATTTTGCTTCTTTAACAATTATTATGTGCTTGGTTATAATGCTAACCAGATTTTGTGACATTGATTTCTTTTGGAATGTCTGTATTATTCTCGTCAGCAGCAGTACATTCAGATTGTTTAAACACAGAACAGAATGAGATTTAATTTTACAGGTTATGTGAGTTCAGCAAAGAGACAATAAATGGCTGATTTGGCAGGACAAAGTTGCTCAGGCAGATCACACATCGACCTCCATCACAAAACAAGTGTTCTTAAACGCTATTCATTTCAACACACTAAGAGAATATGCATCTTCATGGGCAAATCAATATATGGAAGAAATGGCCACACTTTTGACTTCACAATATATACTGGCCTTGAGAGGCACTCACAAATTAGGCTTTTCATCTGAATAGAACTAAGAGAGTGTGTAGACAGTGCACTACATAATAAGTAATTGGAAACAAGAACCATTTAGAAAATGCACTTGTTCTTAGAAAACACAAAGAGAAACATCTCAGGAAAAATGTAACTTAATAAATGTAAAACACTGAATCACCTTGTACGGCACTTAGTGATATTCTTATAGTTCAAGACCTGAAAGTTTTCAAAAAGGTTTCATGTCTTTAGTGCTTGTTTACTTGAAAGGCTCATTTTAGTTTAATAAAGGGGAATTTATCATTACCACTGACAAAATATGAGTGGCAGATAGTTCAGTTCCTCTAAACAGAAAAAAATAATAATTTAAAGAGACAAATTTCACCTTTAACCGCAAAGCATTTTTTCTAACCTAAATAATAATAACAATGCATTGTAATTCACATGTAACTGAAATGTAGTTTAAAAACATCTTACACTTAATATCCTGTGCTTATCATTAGTTTTATAACAAGTGCAATAATAATGATTCTGTTTAGAAATTATAATATTAATTTGCAACTCGTAATAATCCTTTCGGTTCTACTTTCTCCTTGTTAAGTCATTGTGAAGGATGTAATGATAGGCAGTGCACCAAACAGGCATTGTTGATGCACAAAGACCAGGTGTCTTTTGAGTCTTGAGATTCATATTCTTGAATACATAAAATACATGAATACATTGAATACATAAAAATGTGCTTATTTCAGTCAACTGCTCTATTACTTTAGTATATATATAATATAAACTCTAAAATGATTTCTCGGACAACCTAATTTGAAATTATGAAAGAAAAAACACATTATGATTCATTTTGATAGCGATCTTGTTACTGTAATCATATTTATTTTAGTCCCAACCTTGTTCCCACAAATCACAGTTATGTGATAGGCAGTTATGCATACACAAACACAATAAACAAACATAGGGAGATATTTAGATTAACATAATAATGATGTAATGAGGCAAGATTTAAAAAAAAACACTGGATGTAATCTGTGCAGTGGTTCCCATTATTGACAGTAAAGTAAACCTTTGGAGACCAATGAGATCTCGATCTGAAGACAAAAAAAAAAAAAAAAAAAAGAGAGAATTTTAAACTTGCAAAGGGGAAAGAAAGAGGGGAAGATGGGTGGTTGTAAAGGTCATCTTACAGAGGCTCTTGTTTATTTGAGTGATAAAGTGAATGGTGAGAATGATCAATTACTGTCTGACATTTCCAATGTTTCTGTAGTAGAGTGCTATGACACAGCATGAGTGAGCAGTGTGGCCTCTACCTGGTCTCTTTAGTAATCAGACTTCAGTCAGGTGTGAACACACATTTAATGTGTTTTAAAAAGAAGTCACTCCCTTCTCACCCA
Source organism: Enteromius trimaculatus (assembly GCA_032361065.1). NCBI lineage: Eukaryota > Metazoa > Chordata > Actinopteri > Cypriniformes > Cyprinidae > Enteromius > Enteromius trimaculatus. Next base: position 13,474 of record JAUMHP010050796.1, on the reverse strand, counting down.
TCCCACATGCATGTATAACTCACCTATATTGCTATAAATAATACATATATGAAACATTCTACCGTTAAAAGTCACCATGAAATATTTGATTACCAACTTTCTGATTTGGAACAACTTGAGGGTGACTAAATAATGACAGAACTTTTATTTTTTGGTGATTCATCCCTATAAAGCAAAATTGTGCACAATCTCTTATTTACATATTTGATTTTGCTCTTTTTACTGAATCTGGAACTATTACACACTCATGGAAATTTATGTATGCATTTTACTTTGTGAGTTGGTCACACATTTGTATACTTTCATATATTTTATTGCAATATTTGGTTTTGGATGAACTTTAAAAAAGGTATGCTAATGTTCTAGCCTTTGCCTCACTGATTAGATTATATATATATACAAATTCTTCAAAACATATATACTTTGTGAAATATATTAAATTCAAAATAGAATAAATAAAATTATATTATTATAATAATATTATAAAATACAATTATAAAATATAATAAATAATTGTCCACACAGCACAGTCACAGAAATGTTTTAACAAGCTTTATTTATCAATTTTAATTTATAAATGTAATACTTTATTAATTTGATACTTGTAAAAGTTGTGCTTCATTGGCATCACACAATTTCGGGGCACATGAGTTCCCGCATATGATGAATGATGGGATATGTTTGGTTACCAACACTCACAATATCTTCTTTTGTGCTCAACAGAAGAAAAAAAAAGGGTGAGTTATATTTAGATTGAGTGCTTTTTGTTTATAACAAATTAACGTGAAACTGGCAACTTGTAAATTAATTAAGTTTCCAATAATAATTGGGTTTCGAAATCCCACACATCTAATTAAAGTTTCCTAAAACTGAAGACACGTAAGATCTGAAACATTGTCTCACAAGTCCCCCATCACTATGAGCTTTCAATACGCCACAACCAAGGCAACAAGATTGTCAAGGCCACCGTATCATTATAACCTGATGCTTTTATAGACCATCGGTTTTAACGTTTGCAGACGTATCAATAACAGACTGTGGGTAAACAAGAAACCCGGGCCAGACTCTGCGTCAGAGTCTCTAAGTGTCTGTTAACTGCTAGTCGATGAGATTCATATGGGCTAATGAGGCTGAATCATTTAAATACAACCCTGTTACGCTCAGGTGGTCTCAATTAAACCAGATCACTGTATTTCCTACTTAAGTAGCAGTTTCTAAGTTCCAGGTTTCATTTTGTAAATGTTTCCTGTAATAAACCAATAACATTCTTCTGATCTGAGCAGGAGAGATAGACTGTATATTTGTAAACTATTTCTAAATCCCTTCCAGAAAAAGAGATTAATTTGGAGGTACTCATAGGTGCGGTAATTTGCTTTATCGCTAGTGCTATGCTAAAGGCCCAATTAGCTCCTGAAGTCGCCTCGGTGTAATTATTCATACTTTTTGTTTAACTCACTACCGTACATCAGGATGATCTGCGGTGGCTTCCTAAACAGAGAGAGAGAAATAAATATATAATAAAGACAATAAGTGAGAGGGAACGGGGGTCTTAAAACATCAAAGACTTCGCTATCTCTGTGGCATGTAAACACTGAGTGCCTTTCGTGCATCGAAGAGCCCTGTTTAATGATTCTATGGAAGATTGCCACAGCGACAAGCATCCTGCAATAAATAAAATTAACAAACATTTCTGTAGGGTCTGTTCAAAGGGAAAGGGAGCCCAATGTTTTTTGTCCCGATAAGTGGTCTATACATCCCTCCTGCTCTTTCCTGATTAGTCTAATCCAGTGAGAAGTGCGTGCCGGGGTTCTGATTGAGTCAGTCACCGCGGCCCCTGAGGGGAACCCTCCTGATAAGTGCCTTTACCTTTCACCTCCACAGCCCCACGCACACACCGCTCTAATCTCATTTGGACCAGGAAGACATGCTCTGGCACGGGGAGCAGCGATTAGCATCCACTCAGCTTACATGCGCTCTCTCTCTCTTTAGCACACATACGCGCAGTCCTCCACAGGCCTGCAATCAGACGGACCACTACACCCTATCTGTGCCCAAAGAGAGAAAGTGTCTGACAAACTGGTTTAAGGTCGTTTTTGAATGACTCCGCTTGATTTTATCATAAATGTGAACCGATTATGTGCATATATGCAGTTCAAAGACCTTGACTTAAACAAATACCTACCACATACAGTAAACACTAAGGATACACTCTTAAAAATAAAGGAGCATATAGGGTTTTTCACAGCAGTGCTGTAGAAGAAACATTTTTGGTCATTCAGTCAAAAGTTCTTAAAAGAACCATCTATTTATTTATTTATTTTTTTATATGAATTTTTTTTTAAATACCTTCTTTTACCACAAAGAACCTGAAAGGTTCTTCAGACGTTAAAGGTTCTTTATTGAGCCAATGAGAGAAAAAAGGTTCTTCTATGGCATCATGAAGCATTTTTATTTTTAACAGAAAAAAAAAAAAAAATATATATATAAAAAAATATATAAAAATAAATTACAAAAATTAAAATGATGTCTTCATTTACTCATAAAATAGTTTGCAGTAGTCATTGACTTCCACAGCCTTTTATGTGATCTTTTTTACATATACTATGGAAGTCAATCGCTACCATGAACTATTCGGTTTAGAAATTCTTTAAAATATTTTCTTTTGTGCTCAGCAGACGAAAGAGACTCATACAGGTCCTGGACAACTTCAGGGTGAGCAAATGGTGGCCGTTTTTTTTATTTTTATGGGGCGAATGATCTCTTTAAGCTTTCGAGAGCAAAAGAAGCATTTTGAAGTCAGTCACTCAAAATAATTGAGCTCACTCAGGCCCGAAAAATTCTGAAGAAATTCCCGTCTGGCCATCATAAACAGCTGTCTTGCTAAAACCGATTAATTGCGACTGGCTTTTTTAAAACACACTAATCTCCTTTGTCGAGACTGATGTTGAGTTGATATAACTGCAAACTAAATTTAATTACATTTGGTGTGCAGCCTGCAGGAGAAGTGCTCTATCTTTTCTACTCACCTGAGAGTCTCTGGGAAGCGAAGGTTATTTCTGACATCACTTCTCTTAGAAAGATACCTTTGTGAGAATCTTATTAAAAGGTAACATTCTCTATTGTTTGAAAGCAAACACTGTAGGCCTTAGTCTTGTTGTATGCACAATTCAGAGATAAATTATTCAAAATGTTCATCTCATTCACTCTTTGTGATTTATGCCATCATTAGAACTTGGCATATAGAACCCTGTTGGACTTTTGCTTGTACGACAGTTTGAAAGCCAGTCATTACTTCCCTTTGCTTTGATTCAAGCTAAGCTCTGGAGAGTTTCAGGGTCATTTGATTGCTGTGTGTTCCTGACAGGAGATCTAGGTGACTGGATCTGAATGAGACAAGTGACATTTGGACCCACAAACCAGTCACAGGGGTCTCAGACCATTGACTGGGGTTTAGGTTTTCCATCAGGTAATGTGTTGCAAAGCGAATGATGATTGACAGCTTGTCAACCTGCATGGCAGTGTGTGTCATAGAGCCCAATGTTGTCAACAGACAAGATCCTTTCACTACTGCTTAGGCAACATCAGTAAATAATTCAGTCATTGGTATGGGAAACAACACAGACCATGATATGACAGATCTGTAGTTGTATGCCTTACATTTTATGATTTCATGGTGATTACATTGCTTGCATGATGCATATGTAAGTATAGATAACGAACAAGAGCCATACAATATTTGTATTAATCTATTTACTGATGAAATATACTATTTTGTTATATGCACTATCATTTAAAGATTTGGGATCGATATTTAAAATTTTGCATTTATTTTATCAAAAAATCTGATTAAAAAGAAATGCAATTGTAATAAATGTAATTTATTCCTGTCTTGGCAAAGCTGAATCTTAAGAGTCTCAACCTAATTAACATATCAGAACAATCTATGAAGAATAAATCATTCTATTATGCAAATTTAGTGTTCAAGAAATATGTATTATTATTATTATCAAAGCATGTTAACAGTTGTGCAGCTTAATAAGTTTGTAGCAATCGTGATGCTTTTTTGTGTGTGTTTCTAACAATGCAAAAGTCTTTTAATAAATTTAATTGGTAAGTAATCATTTTAAATGAGCACTACAGCACCTTCATGCCCACCTTTACAAGTGACAGCACCTATTTTTACCTATATTCCTTGTAGTACTTTATGTAATAAATCTATATATATATATTTTTTTTTTAAAAAGCACCAATTTCAATTTCTTGCATGGTTTTTGCCATTAAAATTAAAATATCCCATAAAGAAAGTGTTTGTTCTCACCACTTTCTTGACAGACAACCTACAGAACCACAGTAGGACCCAGAGGTGTACCAGGATTACGATTACCCTCTTCATGGCAACACATCTGCACTTGAAAGTAAAAACTGGGTAACTTAATAACAGAATAACTTAAATGGTTTTGAATCAGTAGAATATACTATATATCTACATTTACCACCTGAGGATATTTACACACACACACACACACACACACACACACACATACTGTATTACATACGCTACGTTCTGCACCATGTCTCCTAATATGACTGTATGACTTCATGCCATCTTTCCCACCACATAGGAGAAAAGTGAAAATAAACCAACGCTGACCATTTTTCCCTCTTGTCTTAAGTATCTTAATCCACATAGCCATTTTTGTACTACTGTCAGCTAATAAAATATAAAAAGAAGATGGTTGATGAATAAAGAGAAAAGTCCTCATCCGGCAAAAAGGTCAGGTATTTATTTATAACTGACACTTTTGACTGTGTGCCGACTCTTCACAAGATACATGTAATGCTACTTTGGGTTTTGGCCAAAACAATGTGCGGTTTTTTATGGCACTATAAATTTACTACATACTATTTGGGGTAGCTTTGGGTCAGAAGTGTGCCTCTGATGGCTACAAATCGGTTCACCAACAGCAACTACCTACTACACAGAACAGTGTCGGGGGGGACAAATATGAAAACTAATTCAATAAGAGAAGATTAGTTAAATAGCACAAAATTATCATCAGTATAATCTTAAGGTTCGTTGTTATATAATTATCACGTCACAGAAATAGAATATTAGCCACAATAAATGACCTTGTTTCTAAGTAGTAAGCTGTTTCAGTTCTATTCAAGACCACAATGCAAAAATACTGGCATTGCACACTTAGACTTAATTTTAAGTTTAGGCCTATATGATGAAATAAAGCATCTCATAAATGACCAGTGCTTATTGGTTTGAGGGCCTTTGGTCTATTCACCAACCTAAATGTTATAGGCTACATATTATATGTTTTAAACTGACGACATTGCATGAACTAGGCCCTATGAGAAATCAACAGTTGTTCAGTGCAACGCACAAAAACAGTAGAGGCGCAAATGCAATTCATTAAGTTATAGGCTATTTTAAATAACAAACCAGTCAATTTCCACCTTGCATTTTCATTTTAGAAATATTAAAAAGTAGCCTATAATGTATCGTTTAAACTTTTTATGCAAAATTACGTTTTATTGCATTTGTCCAAACACTCTGGACATTTCCAAGTGGTGAGTGTGATTTCACCAAGTACAAGATGTTCCTGGATCAACATCCTTGTTTATCCTGGAACAACATTCCAATCAACCAATCAGAATTGAGGAATCATTTTTCTGGAAATATCTGTTTTAGGCTTATAATAATGGTTAGGTGCTTCTACACCCTTGTTAATCAGATATCATTTCCCACTGATTTTATGCCTACATTTTGGCTAGGTGCAGGTTTAAGGGTAAGGATTGGAAAAAGTTTATATTTTTGGACAGTAATGTTGATCCAGGATCATGTCTTCCTTGGCAAAATCACGGTGACCTTTCCAAGTTATGTGTAGCATCCTCAAGACAACTCAGTTGTCAGTTGTCAAGTTGTCAGAATCCACATTTTTTCTCATTACCTGAAATGAAGGAAGTTTAATTGTTAACGAGCTGTTGGCATATGCTCCAGAGGATTTTTAAAGTGATATTTCAGGAGACGGTCTAATATATATTTTTGTTAAACTTTCATTATGGATCCCGGGTTACAACATTATCACAACGCAAATGTTTCGAAATTGTATTGTTATAGCAGTATAATTGTTTCCGTCCTTTAAACATGACGTAATACATTTTTATAATCTCTGCTACAAATTTCACAGTTTTAGATTTTTTTTTTACTAAAAGGTGTTATTAATAGGAAGCGATTTAAAATGTATGTTTCAATTTTAAATGTGTTTATTCTTGTTTATTATTATTATTCATACGTAACACATAATGTGTTACTTGTAACAAAACTACGCTGTAACATGAACACCAGATTTGATCATGAAAGCATCTATTATAGTCTATAGCCCATAGATTAATCTAATAAGAATTAAGCTGCTGGCTCTTAATAGTCTGATAGATTTTCACTTTCTTCTGGCCTTGACAGTCACTCCAGCATGTGTGACCCATATTGACGACATGGCCGTTATTAAAAACTTCCCGTTTCAGATAGAAATTCTTCTTTGACATTTGTTCTATTAAGTATAATCTATATTTTATTGCATCACACAGACAGATCGACGCACATTTGATATTGTGATATTTTACATTACTAAAGGATCTATGCGTTAGCATGCTTTGCAGTTTCTTAAAGGTTTGTGCATTACGTGTACATTCTCAAACTCAGTGCGCGCGCGCGCGAGTGTGTGCAAGAGAGAGAGAGAGAGAAAGAGATGCATCCTACTCTCTTTGAATCAGTCGGAGGGGTAAAGTCTCAGTGTATATCACATTCCCGACTGGACCCGCACATTAAACCACCGAGGCATGATTCCTTTTCTCTTCCATATTTCCTTATCAGCTCCTTCACCGTTTCATTTCTTTCACATGAGAATTCAGGGACCCCCAAATTCAAGGCCGGCGCTTCAAACAACAGCACTGCGGTTTACTTTTCTTCTGTCCAAATGCTATCCCAGATCCAATTTTAGATAGACGAGGCTTCAGCAATGATGCTTTTAGGAGTTTTCGAGAGAGAGAGACAATAGTTAAAATTTTAAAATGAGATCAGCGTTTCACCAAACCCAATATATTGCAGTATTAAAATGTACTATATTATATCTCACTAAATTTGAATTGAGATAAGCACGTGTTTCACTTGTGCAAAATGGCAATTATAGAACAACAATCATAAATATATTGTCATTAGAATATGCATGATATATTCGAAATATATCGTTATAAAAAAAATAATTGCTTTCTAAATATTGATAATAAACAAATCTCAGGGCATGGTTCTAAAAATAAAAATCATTTTTGTTGTCTCCCCCGGTGCGCTAAGCTGATTTTAGTTTTCAGTGAAATAGGCCTAAAATTAGCATGGCAAGATTCAGCGCAAGATATTTATAAGCTACATATTAAACTGAATACTGCGCCCATGATTTCAGGGTGACATTAGGAGACAATAATGCAAATGACCCATGGCATTCAATTAAAAGTGTCATGTCCCCTCACTTTTGTTTCATGTGTTTTATATTCTCCACTAAAGTGTTTGAGAAAGAAAGCGCCCTGTGTCCCCCTCCTCATTGAATTTTATCACTAAATGAAGCATATAAATGATCTGAAAGCACAGCCTGTCGCATTAAATTAAATAAAATAAAGAACAATTATCCTCTCTTTTTCTCTGATCTCCTGCTGAAAGGAGTCTTGGCGAGATAAGGCAGATTGAATTCGGGCTCTCCGTTGAGCTCAAATAAAAACGTCTCGGCGAAGAGCTGCAGATTTAGGGCTCTATAATTTAAAATCATAATTTTGTACCTCTCTTAATTTTTCCCCCCCAGTTGGGTTTTGTTTGCGACGTTTTATTTCCACAAAATGCTTGAGAAAATAGTTCAAAATGGCTGCAATGATCACAGTTGATTAATAGCTGTGAAGGACTCATAAATTAACATCTAATTACACCCACATGCTCTTAACTAAATATAAAGCCTTGGTTTGTCATTTATATTCAGGTCTTGTTGTAGCCTAGTCGATCATCTAGTTCAGTTTGTCATTTTGTTTATCATGTTATGTTCCTTGGTTCACACTGTCAAAATATGAAATGATTTTAAAGCTGACCGGGCGCTGAGCTGAATTCTCATTCTCAGTAAATAATAATATTAATATGTGATAGGGGTTCAGATCTTGTTGTATAAATAATCCAGTAATGCAAAAGAACACACGTTCCCCGCTTTTCTTTTAGAAGTGCTCCTTAAAGTTCTCTAATTATCATCGTCCAATTTCAAAGTTGAATCTGCATGCTTTAGGGGAGCTGATGTAAAACTTGCTATTCGGTTCAATGGAGTATCACCCTAATTTACAGCGGCAGATAAGAGCACAGTCTGTCATAAAAATCTAAGCCCCCTCCCTCCCTTATATTGAATTGCACCTTGGGCAATAGTGCAGAATCGTGAATCTTAACTTCTCCCAGCATATGTTCCTGGCAGATAAGTAAACAATCTGGATGTGAAATGAAAATTTTAATTAATACAGTAATGCTATTACACGTCGGTGTGCAAATCCCATTCCCCATCCCTGCGACAATAGACAAAAGTACAGGCCAATTCCAATCCTCTGTTTGCAGCCCAAACCCAATTGTTCTGCGAGCTTGTTTCCTTTGAGTGAATCCCATTCTCTATTCACACATCTCCTTTAGTTTCAGCAACACAGTTTTTTTGTAATACAGGAGGAGAACTCGTACCAACTGTGTTGAATTACAGTATTATATGGATATTGACAAATTGTGAGAGAAATATAGCAGTTATTCCTAACATGTTTGCTGTTGACATCAGAAGCCAAATTATTAATTATAATTAAACTAAAGGCAAAACGGAATTTAACAACATTGCACATATTAGCCTATTTTTATTACTATAAATGTATATTAAAACAAAACAAAAAAAAGAATAAAAAAGGCAACTTTAGGTAGTAAGGATTTTAGATAGCATTATTATTATTAGAGCTTATTAAAAAAATCTGTATATGCTAAATAGTTATTTTTGCTGAAGTATTTAAGAACTGACCGGTGTGTAAAATACACAAGCAACTTAATAAATCAGATTTTACATGTACACTTGCTGAAGAAGGCGTTAATTATTTTTTTGTGATAAACTTAGCAGTGTTTCTCTCTCCGTGTTGGAATGATCTAAGCGGTGGAACAGGTGGAACAAGCATAGAGTCCCTTAAGGGTGAAACGTCTAACACACAACCACACATCAAAGTGTCTGATCGCCTTATTTCAGAGACGTGACACACACTGAACGCAAAAAGTTTTCACAGTGCACACGGCAACACGCGCGTATTTACCGGAAATTGACTATAAACTAAAATTGTAAAGACGTCAACAAGCCGACCGGAATATTGAGATCGTAACGCAAACTGGCAGCCTCTACATCTGCAGTCTTCTCCAATGTGTCACAACGCGTCTGTAGGCGAAAATCGGCACAGATTTGTGAAGCACCTGACGCTTTGTTCAATTGTTTTTATTAAAAATTGTTTTGTGATAGTAAATGGCATGGCTCATACTCGTACCACCCCTTCTTCAGTCCAATTTCCATCCTATTGTGGGTCTCGGGGTAAATCACAATTCATGTTCGCCCTCAGTTTCCCTAAGCGTCTCTGTACAGTAATTGTTTTGCCATTTAATTTGGACCGGCGGTCCCTACAGAGCAGTCGGGAACGCCACGCGCTGACAGAGTTCATCTCAAATCTATGCCGAAAAGCCAGATGGCTATTAGACAGCGTCCGCCGAAACGTTTGACTATTTAAGCAGTGCAGATTGAGAAGATAATTATTGTAGATATCTAATCGGTGTCAGTTTCAGTTTTATATTTAGCAATTAAGGCCTGTACTGTTCTCTCCGCCCGGCAAAATAAATTATATTTAAATGCGCAAATAAAAATATAGCTGAAAGAGCAAATCAATACAAAACGCACGTTTGGGATCACCGTATACCGACATGCCTGTTACCCTTTGGCACGATTGTATAAGAGCATAGCAAAAAGAAGATTCATAAATAGTTTAAACAGGCAATGTAAACAAGGATTATGAATTTTTAAGACAGATTGTCTTTATTCAAAATGTCTTTGCTCGGCAAATGAACAAAGAATCGAGGTATCACCCTTTTAGATACATTTTCCTTTCCATTAACATGACAGGATTTAAGTTACCATCGCAGATAAAAAAATACAACATGAACTGCTTCGCTTCAAACTTTAAGTTCTTTCTGAAATCAAATGAACGAGCGACTATCACTGAACCACAGGGAAAAAAAATGTTCAAATGAAAAATACTGAAGGATAAGGGTTTTTTTCTTTTTCATTTGATATTTTAAATAGACCGTACTTTTCGGTGCCGGTTTGATCATTATAAACAGTATAACCCGTATAATCTATTAAACGCTGAATTCCTCACTTTGAAATCCTTAAAGTCGTATCATTTGGATTTCAGAGTGCCAAAAAGAATGGTAAATACAACAGGCTGTACAAGAAACATGAATCCTAACCGTTAGCTGTGCAAATCAAAGTCATTCAAATAATAATAATAATAATATGATGAGAATAACAATTATATTAAGTGTTGAAACAAAAGTAGCATTATTATAGCATCAAATTGTACATAATAAATAAAATTAAAGGCATCCAAATCCGGTAGCCATAATAATAAACGTTTGAACATTTACATTTCTTACAGTTCTGGGCACCTGCCTTATATCTATTCCAAGATCCAAGCTGGGATCCAAGGAACCTCTCGTAGATGGTGAAAAGTTCACACGGCCTCAGTATAAATGTCTTGATCATTCCTCTCTTCTTATGTACATGCATTGCTGTATTCAAGTTTTCAAAAGAGGAGACTGTTTTTAGTGGTGGAGTCACATAGCAGTGGCATGTGCTGATGAGTACGGGTCAATCCCACTCTTGGTCATACCTGGGAACAGTATGTAGGCAACAGGCGGCTGTAAACTCGATGCCGACCAGGCGGTGCAGTTACATGGCACCACGTACCCAGGGTTTGTGGGCGACGGGTGGGTGTGGGTGTGCTGGCTGGGGCAACCCAGGCTCCCGAATGCGCCGTTCTGGTATCCCAGAGATGATGCGTAAGGTAAAGTGCTGGTGGCCAACGTGTGGGGCATCTCTGTCATCTTCTGGATAGCGCTGGAGCTGAACTGGCTCGGGTCGAGGAACGAGTAAGGGGCTGATGTGGGCGGCAGGAACGCACGGGCTTTTTCCGAGGAACCTAAGAGCGAGTCCGTGGCGGAGACCGGAAGTCCTTTCAGGTGATCCGTGTCGCCCAGGTAGGGCAGAGGAAACACGTACCTGTCCTTCTTGAGGAGGTTCTTGGGCTTGCGCCTGGGTCTGTATTTGTAGTCTGGGTGTTCTTTCATGTGTTGAGCCCTCAGCCTTTTGGCCTCGTCGATGTACGGTCGCTTCTCGGATTCAGAGAGCAGCTTCCACTCGGCACCAAGTCTTTTGCTTATTTCTGAATTGTGCATTTTGGGATTCTCTTGAGCCATTTTTCTCCTCTGGCCTCTTGACCAGACCATGAAGGCGTTCATGGGTCTTTTGATGTGATCTACCGGCTTTGACATTTTTACGGTTCCCTGTTAAAATAACAACAAAAAAGTTCTTCGACCAACCAAGAGAAAATAGTATTCACCTGTCCTGCTGACAGACACGGATCATGCCACTTCTGGAAAGCCGGAGGAGTAGGAAAACGGCATCAATGGGGAGAAAATCCACTAATTCTTCCGTGTTTGTCGCAAAGTTGAAAGATTTCTCTTCTTCAAAACGACACTATTCGGCTGAGAGAAGAACAGCCACGCGCGCTACAAAATCCAGCGCGGCAAGCGAAGTTTCCGCGATCTGTTTGCGCGCTTTTTTTCTCGGAGGATTCTCGCCCCGCGAAGCACCTGGCTGGGAAATGAGGAGAAGCGCGTGAATGAGAGCCAAAAGCGGTGAAGTTCAAAGGCTGGGCTGGTTCGCTCTGCACGCGATCTGACATAATCGCAGGGCGTTCACGCGCCAACCTGAGCGCCCAATCAGCTCTGAGAAAGCCACATAATACCTACCAAAATATGTATATTACAACACAAACAAAGATCGGGGAGGAAAAGGAGGTGACTCTCTTCCCTCCCCAAATCCATTTAGTTAAAGGTCTACAAACACAGACCTTCAACCTTTTTGTAATAAAACCTGACATCTACCAGCGTCAATCCTTCAGAGACGACAGATGCCTGAAGAATAGACAAATTCTTATTTTAAACATCGCTATCCTTATGCGAACACCGTTCTACGCGTGCACTTAAAGTTAAGCTTTATTTGGTTAAGGTATTTTGACAATTTATCTGACGTTTATCTTCTTTTGATTAATTTTACTATTGTTTTTTTTTTATAACCGATTTGTTTTTATTAGCCTACTTTTTGTTTAGATAACATAGGTTACATTACGAGCGCATATGGCAAGTTTAATTATTAAAACCTCAGTTCGCAAATACTGTAATGTCTAAACAAAATAAATAATGAAAAGACAAACAATATTAAAGATCTCCGAGAAAAAGCGTGCTGTCTGAGGCAGTGGCCCCCGGGCCAATATTTCCTAAATGAGAACAATTGTCCAAATCTCTCCTGGGACAGGCTGGGTTGGGGCTTGCACCTGTTTTGCTGCTGTAATCTCACATGTGTAGAACATGCCCATGGACCCTTTCTGAATGGTAACATACCTACGCAAATTTGGCATTGTGAAAACATAGAATCATTACATGCCACAAATAATGAAACGCAAATGAAAACCTCGTGCTGGGTGATGCGTTTTGTTTTCATCTGTTAATATTTCTAACAGTTATTTGCACGAAGTCTGGCGGAAATCATTTATTAAATGATTCAGATGTCACGTAATTGCTTAAAACATTAGATTCATGGTCACGGTAAAGTTGCTTAATTTTCAGTAAAGCATATTTTACATTGAAGCCGCGGATAATTATTCCTGTCTTTCTCATGATCTCGGTCTTCCTTTTTCTTTAATATATGACAAATACACTTCAGGAATGCATTTGTTATTGTCAGAATCCACCCAGATGTATGAACAGAAGTATTAGGCCACTAATTCAAGGTAATGTTTTATGTTAAGGTTCGCGCACCAAAACCTTTAACATGCAAATTTGAGTGTTTAAAAAAGATCAGGGTCTTAATGAGCCTGAGGCTAGGAGCTTGATATATGAGAGGCACGGGTGTAATTATTAAGTGAAATGTATAAGATATGTGATATCTCGTGGAGAGGCCTTCAAGCGTGACATGAAGAGGGATCTGTCTGTAATTTAGCACATGAACATATATTGTTTCTATCGTATTACACGATACAGCGTTATTTGAAAACATGCAGGTATTAATCTAAATGTTGAGAGATAATTGTCGTATGCGCA
>JAUMHP010050047.1:0-22120 GCA_032361065.1 Enteromius trimaculatus | reverse complement strand
ATGACTGTCTGTAAGGTCAACACTGAGCAGCAATAGAGGATTTTTACACACACAGTCAAATAGCAGTAGTATTTAACAAGTCTGAACAGAAATTAGATGCTATTTACACTGTGTGAAAACAGCAGCATTATTTATTAATATGCTATTTACGCTAAGTGTAAATAGCTTTAGATTTTATTTATGCAATATTCAGTTTTTCTCATACTACTTATTGCAAATAGGGGCAATTATCTGCATATCAGTATTAAAGCACTTCATAAAACAGTTTGCAATATTGAGTATTAATTAAATTTTAATTCGAATTATTAAACAGATGCTACGGTTGACACCTTAGAGGACAATGAAGCCCTCCCTACACCTGCCCTAACCCTACCCAATACTTTAACTTCAACTTTTTGGTTTTATTAAAAATAAATGCTTTTCTGATGTGATTTGAAATTTAGAGAGAAAAAAGGTGGATTCAAACCCGGGTGGATCACATCAACATGAGTATAACACACATTTTACCACCTGAACCACTGGAAATGATGGCAGATGACAATCTTTTGTAATGATGACTAGTTCAATCACATTTGGTTGGGTGGAGTTAGTGTAAACAGTTACTGTCAATAAGGCAGCATATTTACATTTAGTGTAAATAGATACTCCAATATTTAATAAGGGTGACACTTTAGAATACTGTTGAATCATCACTGAATATCTACACAAGAACACACAAGTCACACAATATTAGAATTGGTATCTGTCAGGAAACTCTGAGAGTAAGTAAGTAAGAGCGCTTCATTGAATGTGGTAGTTCACTATTAGCTATTTTTCAAACATCCCCAAGAACTGCACGTTAATAACAATAAAAACAATGCATAATGTATGGTTATTTATAAAGCAAAGATCATGTAACCTACAGTACTAGTAATGATTCAAGTATTATTATTTTCTTCTTCAGAAATTAGGCCCTAGTTATTTGAGTCACTATTCTAAAGTGAATAACAAAATAATTATCTAGTAATGACTGAAATCATGATAAGCTTTTGAGGGTTTAGTAAAGTATTGGTTAACGAGTCCCTCCCTCTAGGATCGACTCCTGGAGCTTTATGTGGACATCCCCCTGGTTGTGGTGCTTGACGGTTGGGTCTGGCTCAATGAAACTCCTTGGTGAAGAACGGATCCCAAATATCCCTGGTACTTACCCAGGACCTCTCCTCAGGACTGTAACCGTCCCAGTCCACCAGGTGTTGGAGCTGACCCCTCATCGACACGCGTTCAGTAACTCCTTTACTTGATATGTGGGGGTCCTGCCAATATCCAGAGGAGGTGGTGATTCTGGGGCCTCATGGCCAGGGTCAGCTCTCAGGTAGATCCGTTTCAGGAGGGATACATACAAAGATGGAGAAATATGATAATCAGGAGGGAGTTCCAACTGGTAGGTAGCTTAATTTGTTTGCTTGAGAATTTTGAAAAGGCCAACATACCATGGACTCAGCTTTTTACCTCGTGGAGAGCCAGACCCGTTGTCCAGGTTGGTTGGGAGGGTGTGGTTGATGTCGTCTATTAGCCTGGATTTCTTGAGTCCGTACAGCCCGCTGGAGACGAACATGAGCACTGTCCCACACCCTCTCACTATGTCTTATCCAATCATCAACAGCAGGAATAGAGGACGGTTCACCTGACCACAGGAACATGGGTGGCTGGTATCCAAGAACACTCTGTATGGGTTTTGAGGTATGAGGTATGGGTTAGGGAATTCTCAAGTCAAGTCTCATTTATTTATATAGCCCTTTATGCCACTATGTAGGCCAAAGGGCTGAACATCCAAGAGATTAAAAAAATAAAATAAATGACATACAATGACAAAGTCAAGAATTAAAAGCAACAGAAAAAAGATGCGTTTTGACACAAGATTTAAAAGCCTCAACTGAGGATGCAGATCTTACATCTGGGGGTAGCGCATTCCACAGTCTAGGACCAACAACTGAAAAAGCTTGATCCCCTTTTGTTTTTAGACGAGTTCTTGGTACCAACAAATTAAGACAATTGTAATACCTTTGTGCTCTGCCAGAGTTCATACACACCAAGTCCTTAATATATTCCGGGGCCAACTCATGCACAGCTTTATAAACGTACAACAAAACCTCGCTGTTTCACGGGAAACCAATGAAGTCTTTCTAGAACCGGAGTAATGTGGTCCCTTTTCTTGACACCAGTAAGGAGCCTCGCGGCAGCATTTTGCACCATCTGGAGCTTCGAAGTAAGAGATTGACTAAGACCAACATAAAGAGCATTACAATAGACCAAACGAGAAGTGATGAATGCACTTTCAATCAATTCTGTGCATATTCAGCTCATGGCAGAAACTCTGACCAGCGGTGTTGCTCTCTGCTGCAGGAGGTACGAAGGTAGCACCCGATTTCTTGGTTGAGAGATTCAACTTGGCCGTTGGGTTAAGGGTAATAACCTGAAGTGAGATTAATATTAATATCCAGTTGTTTACAGAAGGCTCTTCATACCTGTGATGTGAATTGGGTTCCTCAATCACTGACTATGTCATCTGGTAGTCCATTCAGTCTGAGGACAATGAGTCTACAAGATTTTGAGAAACGGTCAGTTATTACAAGAATGGTGGTGGACCCACTGGAGAGAGGTAAAGCAGTGACAAAGTCTATTGAGAGTCTGGACCAGGGTCTTGATGGATGGGTAGTGGTTGGAGCAGACCTAATGGAAGTTCCTGGGTGTTTTGGACTGAGCACAGACTTGACAGGACTTGACATAATTGGTTACTTCCCTTGTCATAGATGGCCACCAGAATGAGCTTTGTATTAGATGAAGAGTACGTGAGATGCCTGGATGACCGGCGGTGAGTGAAGATTGGACCCATTGCATGTTTGGAGTAGTTTATAATTCTTTTGCTAATGTGGTTTGTCCTGTGGTTTAATCCTGTGGTGTGCAAGCTTAAGTGCAAACAGTGTTTAATAAGAATCAGAGTCAGGGTACAAAGGTAGATTGCCGGCAGACAGAGTTGTAGAAGACAAAGGCAAAAACGGAGTCGAAAACAAAGCAAGAGGTAACAGTACCAGGCAAACGGAGTCCTTAGGGAGAGGCAGAGGGATAGTCCAAATCCAGGCAGAGATCGTTCAAAGAAAATCAAACAAACAGAACAACAAGGGACTAGGAACACGGATGAATATTAACAGGAAACAATAAACAACAAACCATGACAAACACACAAACACAGGGGGATTTTATACAGTGGAAAGTAGGTCACAGGGGTGGAGCAAACAATCAATCACCTAGACAACTGACGAGTGGGCGGAGACATGAGTTCATGGAAAGAGTCCAGGCATGTAAACAGAGACAAACACACACAGAGTTCGTGAGGTGCTGGAGTGCCCTCTTGTGGCCTGAGCTGGCCCTCCAGCTGATCATGACATTTATCATGTTGCTGTAAAGCTTGCTACATTTCTCAGGGTAGTAGCTTTAGTGTAGTTAAGCTTCATTCAATGTAGAGTAACCTTAGCTCACCTTAGCCCTAGCTCACTACATTTTTAAGTAGCTTGCCCAACACTGTTAATAGTGCTTTAGTCATTTGTTGTGTAGTTAAGGATAAAACAGTATTCTAAAGTATTACCTTATAGTATGGAAATAAACGCAGAGTGCAGCTTGATTTTCTATGAATCGATGGAGCAGCTAAAGGAGTGTTGTGTCATTAGACAGAAGTGAAGTAAAAACTAAAGAGCACATGTTTCCTCCTGTAGATCCCAGCACTAACACTACCAATGGAAAGACTTGTTATTATTGTGACGGACAGAACTGCTCAAACACAGTCAACTGTTCAGGGACTGAAGATCGCTGCCTTAGATCATTAACATGTAAGAATCATGTTCAAGAGCTTATTTTATATCTCTATAGTTCATGTTGAACATCTGATACAGATCATACATAGCATTTACTATCTTACACTAACAGCTGTTTTCTCTTTTTTCATCAGGGAATTTCAACAAATCTGAAATAATTCAGAATGGTTGTGTCTCTAAATATGTTTGTGATTTAGCCAACCAAAGTTCAGTTTATAACGTCTCATGTTGTGAGGGGAACCTGTGTAATGATGTTAATAGTGTCACCCCGAACATCACTCAAAATGTGACCCCGATCATCAACGTCACCCAGAACGTGACTCAAAACATCAGCGTTACCCAGAATGTCACCCACAGCGTGACTCAAAACACCCCTCAGAGCGTCACCCACAGCACTAGCAGTGCTAAGAGCATCACACAAAGCTTCCTGTTATTATTGATTGTTTATTTAATTAAGTAAAAAAAATCAATAATAAAATAAGAAGAAAGAAGCAAATTTTGAGCTCTAAGACAAACAGAGACAAAATATTATAATTGTCTGGTCTTTTCACATGATATATGCGTGTATAAAAAATCAGTTTGGAGAGGGATGAAACAAATTTGCATGCATTATTATTATGATTTTATTTATTTTTTGCTAGATGTGTGTGTGTGAGTCAGAGTGCACGCATTTGTGTGACAAATCAGGACATATGTTTGTATAATGACACGGGTATGACATTGGTATTACAAGGAGAAGGTGACTCTTCAGGACATTACACTATGTCTCCACTTTTCAAAACAAAATCTAAAAATGCCTGTAGTTTCCTGGTTTGTACAGTATCAGTGTGTGTGTGGGTGTGCGGTTTTGTTATGGGATAACTGGCGAGAGATTGTGCAAACATGTCTAACCGTATATATATCTATACAAGTTCTCTTAGAAATCATGGAGGGGTCTACAATTTTCAGCATTTCCACTGTGAGAGACAGAATCTAAAAAGAACAATCCGGAAATCAGATTGTATGATTTTTTTACTGTGTCAAATAAGTATTTGATCACTTGAGTCAAAATTTTGTAATATTTGGTACAGAAGCCATTGTTAACAATTACGGAGGTCAAAGGGTTCCTGTAGTTCTGACCTAGTTTCTGTTTGATTAACTATTATGTTCAGGTGTGTCTTCTCATTAGCCAAGTTTCCATCCAGTTTTTACGCTGTTTTGTTATCGACAAAGAGAATTTGCGGGGGGAAAAAATGTGCGAAATCCAGCCTGTTTCCATCCAACTGGCCTTTTACCGATAAAATGATGTGCATGATGACGTCATCCTTAAAAAAACGAACTGTCACATAAGTTTTGGAGTATCGCAAAAAACCCTGCCCTTAAGCTGTTTCCATTTAATTTCACCTATTGCGCAAATCATATGTAAATCGTTTGTTCTTAATCCCTTTGGGGAAAAAACATAGCCCATATTAAATTATGGAGGCCTACATAAAAATAACAAGTTTAAGTTTCTATGTTTTTGCGCTTTGTTATATTTAGATACTCCAGGATCAAGCCATTCATAAGCTGCTGCAGTTGTTGTTGTTGTTGTTGTTTTCCTGATCAAATGTTATTAGACTGTATTGGAAATAGGAATGCTAAATTAGGTTATTTTATTATTAACCGGTAAGATTATGATTATGCTAAATTCAATTAATTTGAATTGATATGTGGCTGTGACCTATTAAAAATAGCTTAATTTGTGTCCAGAGATTAATTTTATACACGAAACAAGCAGCATAAACAGAACATAAGGCTCACATCATATCACGCGCAGAGCTTGTGCGAACAGAGAAAAACATGAGCTTTTAAAGAAAAAAAGGCTCATATGCCAAATATATATCTTTTGTAAATAAATAATAAATTAACAAACGAAAGAAAAAAACCCCGCAACAAGTAGCAGTCTATATGCTGAATTTCAGTTAATTCTTGTGACGCACTCTTGAAAGCAACATCCAATTATTTACAGATGCACAGCCATTTTTATTGTGAATGTACACAAATAAAAGAAATGAATAATTTATGAACATTTTTGAATAATTTCGAATTATTTTTGAACGAGTATAGTAAGCTGTGTTCTTGTTAATTACTTTTAAAGTAATTCAAGGAAACATATAATATATTTATGTTTGAGAGGTAACTCATCCTTTTATCATATATACAATTTTAGATGCAATAATATATATTTCAGTGCGCTAAGGGGGTTTGACACGAGCAAAAGGTGTTTCCGAACAGTTTTTTGCGACATTTGAAGTATCGATATAGAATTTATGCGCTAAAGCTAAACGGAAAAATACTGTGTCGACATTTACAAAATTTTAGCGATTATGAGCATTTCCATCAGCTATATCGGTATAATATTTAAAGTGCTAAATATGTTTTCACAAAAATGCCTTGGATGGAAACTTGGCTATTGTCTGCCCTATTTAAGTTAAGTTCAGTTTAATTCTTGTTGTCGGTTCATTTGATGTGTTATGTTATGTGTACTCCCTTATCTGCCTGCCTGTCTGCTTTTGTGAGTATTAAATAACTAATATTTGAAGAATCTGAATCTCTACTCGTTCCTCACACACTAGAAGCGTTATAGAATGACCCGACCACAAGAAGGAAAGTGAACGGCGTGTTTTTCTCCGGTTTGTTTATTTCTGCGTGTTTTTGTCAGTTTTGATTAGTTTTTTGGCCTTCCCTGTTCACTCCTGGATATTTCCTCCTCCTGCTGGAAAGGAAAGGACGTATTGCTGCGCCACCCGGGGAGCAGTTGGGGGATTGGTGCCTTGCTCAAGGGACTCACCTTAGTTGTGGTATTGAGGGTGGAGACAGCGCTGGTAATTCACTCCCTCCACCTTCAATCCCTGCCGGACCTGGGACTCGAACCCACAACCTTTCGATTACAAGCCTGACTCCCTAACCATTAGGCCATGGCTGCCCCAAGAGAGCCTCACTACACCAGCTTTCCGGACAGCGCACTCTGTGCTTTCTACCGACGAAGCCTGAGACCTGAGCACAGAGTGCGGCTGTCCAAAGATGGCTCTCAAGCAGATTTCGCCGCCTTCGTGGAGTGGACACTAGCGAGTAATGGATCACTTTTCACCGTCTACCCTGTGGATGATCTCGCCAGTGTCACTCCAGACCCAGAGCCCAGTCCACCATCTCCCCGCAGCGCAGAGCTCGAGCCCGAGCCCGCCGTTGACGGAGAGCCAGCACCTGAATCGACCGACAACGAGAGCGACAGAGCTGAGGATCGTCCCGGGGCTTGAGCCTCTACCGTCAGACCAGGTGCAAGAGCCGGCCAAGGAGCCTGCCACGGTGGAGATCGCCATGGACAGCAAGAGCGCGGAGAGGAGCTCTGCCCACTGCACCAAGGCTGAGGGTGAGCTGTCAAACCTGGTTCTACAAAGGAGGCAACCTCCTGTGCCCATGCCTCGCAGACACCCTCCAGCACCAATGCCTCGCACAAGAGACAAAGTCCCAACCCTCCCACCCAGTCTTCTCCACTCCACCGCTTTCACCTGCCAGCATCTCCAGCCTCAGAGTCCTGGACTCCGCCTCGTCCCTCCGACCCGTCAGCTTCACCACGGCACCCAGCTCCCTCCTCTCCACTGTGGCTCGTCAGTCCACCAGCTCCGCCGGGCTCCATCATCCCTCCGGCTCTGCCTGGGTCTGTCGTTGGCCATCCGCTGCTTCGGGACTCCACTACTGCGGCTACGCCTCGTACCTCCGTCCTGCCAGCTCTGTCAGGCTCCTCCTTCCCTCCGGCTACACCTTGGTCCTCTTTCGCTCCTGCTCCACCGCGGACTTCCAGATCCCCGTCTCCGTGTTGGTCGCCGGTGCCATCGGCTTCGCCTTGTCCCTCCGGGTCCTCACCGTCCACCTGGATCATCAGCTCTACGTCTCCGCTTCGGACTCCCCAGCTGAACTGCACGATGGCTGGGCTCTGGGTCCTCCCGGACTTCCCCTGCTCCAGATCCCTCTTGTCTCCTCCCTCCGTCGGCACCACCCTGGACATTCCTCCTGTCTCCTCCCTGGATCCTCCCTCCGTCGGCACCACCCTGGACCCTGTTTCCAGTCCTCCTCCCGGCTGCCCGTCCACCTCCTGAATCTCCTCCTAACTCAAACTCTTACCTTTGGTTTGTGTTTACGCCGGGAGGACGCGGCTTCCGGGAGGGGGAAAATGTCACGCCCTTACTCAGTGTTTGTTGTTGTTCTTCCCCATGTGC
The DNA here is from genome assembly GCA_032361065.1 of Enteromius trimaculatus. Classification (NCBI taxonomy): domain Eukaryota; kingdom Metazoa; phylum Chordata; class Actinopteri; order Cypriniformes; family Cyprinidae; genus Enteromius; species Enteromius trimaculatus. The sequence goes on along the minus strand of JAUMHP010050047.1, from coordinate 14,037 downwards.
TCCGTCTGACCTAGTTTCTGTTTAATTATCTATTATGTTCAGGTGTGTCTTGTTCATTAGCGTCATTGTCTGCCTTATTTAAGTTACGTTCAGTTTAATTCTTGTTGTCGGTTCATTTGATGTGTTATGTTATGTGTACTCCCTCATCTGCCTGCCTGTCTGCTTTTGTGAGTATTAAATAACTAATATTTGAAGAATCTGAATCTCTACTCGTTCCTCTTACACTAGAAGCGTTACAGCAACAGAGTTTCAGCTCTCTCCAAAGATTTTGTGACTTCTGGAAATAATTTTAATACACTTTGTGCAAAATAATTTTCCATGTAAAATGTTTCATTTAGTATGCCTGCATAAATAATGCAAATATGCTTTTATAAAGGTGACTTGACTTGAATACGTGATCACATTTTGGCCCGTGGAAATGTCATCACTGACCAGTGTCAACATCTGATGTATTTTAGAGATTCTATACAATGAAATAAAAATATTTCAAATACTTTTAAAACTCCAGCGTTTTGAGTGAGAATGAGCGGTATGGGTCAGTAAAGTACAGTATGGTACGATTCAGTACGGAAGAGTCTCCACTTGCATCAGTAACTTTACTTAACAGATAGTTAAGTAGACAGAAGTAGTAGTAGTAGACAGAAGTTAGCAATGGAAGATAAAGTGTGACAATTTGCACTCTTTTTAAAATTTTTAATAAACAATAATAGCCATTACAAAAGTACAAAGAATGAGGCTTAAGCAGAAAATAAAGTCAAAAGCAAACATGCTACAAAGTTAGCGCTGTACTACATTAAAGTTCAATTACATAAAAATAATAAGAAAACTTCCACAAGAATTCATATTAATATAGTGTCTGTGTCATTACATTAATAAGGTCAAAAATACATGAAAACAATATGAATCAAAAGTGTGAATAGTATGACTAAATAATGCAATTTCATATTTACTTTGCAATACTGTATATATTTAACATGTTGAAGTAGACTGTCACTGCTTGTGAGTGATGGATATGAACATGACCTTTGCTCACTTAGTCAACTTTGGGCAATGCTTTGTCTTATGAGTCCGTAAAGGTTTCTCTCCGGTGTGAATCCTCTGGTGTATTTTTAAACTGCTAGATGAAATAAAGGTCCTTCCGCAGTCAAAGCACATATGAGGTCTCACTCCGGTATGAATTCCCCGGTGCCCTTGTAAAGTTGTTAGCAGTGTGAAACTCTTTCCACAAAACGAGCAAACGTGAGGCTTCACACCAGCGTGGCTATTGCGGTGTTCCTTTAAGCTCCATGCAAAAGCGAATGTTTTCTCACACTGATCGCAGCTGAACGATTTCACTCCAGAGTGAGAGAGCTGATGCTTGTTCAGAAACTTTTTGGATGTGAAACTCTTTCCGCACTGAGTGCATGCGAAGGGTTTTTCTCCAGTGTGAATTCCCATGTGTATATTTACGTATCCTTTCTCAACGAAACTCTTTCCGCACTGAGTGCATGTATAAGGCCCCTCTCCAGTGTGAACTCTCATGTGTATCTTGAGCTTTGCTTTATGTTTGTAGCTCTTTCCGCACTGAGTGCATGTGAAGGGTTTCTCTCCAGTGTGAGTTTTCAGATGCACGGTCAAGTAGCGTTTGTTCATAAAACTCTTTCCACACTCAGAGCAGGAGAAAGATCCTTTGACTCCAGGTATTGGAGGGAAATCCTTCTCTCTCACTCTGGTGTTTTCATCTTGGTTTATGAAATGATGAGGCTTTGTCTGATGCTGCTTGTCTTTATTCATATCCGCTGAGTCTGAAATCAAAATATCAAATACCAAAAACTAAATTAAAGCAACACACAAGAGAAACAACAAAAACGTGCTTCAGTCTCAGTCTGGCACAAATCTAGTTCACTACTGAATCTACTATTACTTAGTTGTTTTGTTAAAGATCAGTTTACATCTGAATGTTCTTCATCAGTCGTTAAAGAGGAAAAATCCATAAGGAAAACACCAACCTGTTTGCTCCTTTGTATCTTCATCTCTCATTCTGCAAGGGTCTTCCTCAAACTCCATCTTTCCAGTAGTATGTTGGTAGTTTCTCCTGGACTAATTCCTCCTGCTTGTTCCTTCAGCTGTGAGAACACAGTAATATTCCTCAGCGTTTGTGGTGGCTTCTGCTGTTGCTCTGAGGAATCTCTATCAGTCTTGGGTTTTTGATGCCATAAGAGTAGACTTTATTTTCAGAGAGAATAGTCGCTCGCTCTGTCTTTCAGTTGTGTCTTTTATACAGTTTCTTTAAGGCGTCTAATACACGTGTTCTTACGAGGCGGTCACAAGGTCTTAACTTTATGTTCTGTATATGTAGGGGCCCCTTTGTATACATTATTGCCTGAAGCTAAATCAGGATGTGCAGTTTGTCACATGTTAGCACATTTACTTTCTGCAGGCCTTTTCAAACCCAGACACACAGAGGCACGTTTATAATAGCAGAATTAATTGATGCATAAAGGGCTATATTCACACAGACTACGTATTCAATTATATTTTGGTTTACAAAACTCTTCAAGATCTCCAGTGTGTTTAGCAGTGACTTTTATACAGTTCTTTAAGGCATGCTCTATACAGCTAATACATGTTTTCTTACGAGGCAGTCATGAGATCTTAACTTTATGTTCTGTATATGTGTCACGCTCAGTCAACAGGCAGAGACAAGGAGGTAAAGTATAACAGGTGAGTTTTCTTTATTTATACAACAGGACGGGAGCAACACAGAAGATCGGTGCAGGTGAGTAACTCAGGTAAGTAAAACAGGTAAGGTAACTTAAATAGCACCGTCCACAGCCAACTTTCAGAATGGATATCAAGGCTAATACTCAGTCTTTGTAATGAGGCAGGTAGATCGCTCCAGAAAGCAAGGCAGGCAGGTAGAGATCAAAGTCATAAGGTTTAGCGATCCTGGTAACTCAGACAGGCAGAGAGGAGGGCAGAGTCTGAGCGTCCTCCTAGAAAGACTCAGGGAATTGACCTTGAGCTCAGCCAACACATATCTGGCTGAGCTAGACTATATGGCGTGCTGCTGGTGAGGGCAGGTGCAAGAATTCAGGTGATCAGTGCTGGTTCAGGAGTGACTGGTTGGGAAGTGTTGGTGACTGATCCAGGAGCAGGTGTTTGTGAAGATGTGATAATATGTAGGGGCCCTTCATATATCTTTTGCCTGAAGTCAAAACAGAACATGCAGCTTCATCACATTTCAGCACATTATATATGAATAATTTATATTTTGATTAATATAAAAATGAAAATGAATCTACAATTGTTACGTGTCTGTCTATTATTAGTCTCGTTGTCTCATTGAGTTTATTTAGGTTCTTCCCCACGTGTATGCCTTTACATGGTTTTCATGTGTTAGTGTGATTAGTTAGTTTCCTTCGATGTTCCCCAGCTGTGTGTCGTTCAGTTTATTAGTTCTCTGTGTATTTATACCTGTCTGTTTGAGTTTCCCCTTTTCCGGAGGTGTATTACCATTGTTTAATGTTTTATTGTGTGTGCTACGATCTGTTACTCCAGCGTTTGTATTAAAAAGACATTGCTTTATATCTTGACTCTGCTGCGTTCCTTTATCCGCACGGCTAGACGTGACAAGAACATCACTATATGGTATTTAAAATAATTGTGTGTGTATTTATATATATACAATATCTTTACGTGGTGTGATGGACAATTCATTAGGACAACTAAAACAAACATAACGTCGTGTTTTTCTTTGTAGACAGTAGTCAGATTTAGATTTATCCTCGAAGTAATCAAATGAATGTACTCACAGTTTGATAAACAGCAGCTTTAGAGTTCATAAACCACGATAGACTCAAAAGAAGACAAATGGCGACATCTAGAGTATGTCTATATTTGCAATAGACTCCTGCAGATTATTCAGCTTTTAATGTTTTGTTTTGTTTTTTCAGATGATTTTTAAGGCACTACAAGACTGAACTGAAGCCTAACACAACGTTTAAAAGGTCCTCAGGTCCTTTGCACACCACTGAACATAAAACAGACAATGTATAGAACTATATTATCTAGAGCAATGCACTGCAGGAGCTAATCAAAGCGAAGCAGAAGCGGTGAATATATGCCGTCAAGCAGAGCTTTCAAGGAAGCAAAACGACTTCTCAAAAAGCATTATGAAGATGAGCTGATCATAGCAAGGGCTTATATTGATAAAGCTTTAAAGTGGCCTCAGATCAAGTCCGATGATGATAAAGCTTTGAGTGCATTTGCTCTGTTCCTGATCGTAACACATTGGAGAATGGAGAGTCTATGGAGGAAATGGACAATCCTACCCATATGAAAGCCATAATCTCTAAGTATAGCTACCTTTTGCACTGAAGAAATGTGAAAGAAATTGAACCTGAGAGGTAAGCCAACTCAAATTCTACGCAAAATGGTCTTGACCAAGCATCAAGATGTGACGAGTTGGGAGTGAGAAAGTCCAGCAAATACACACAGATGAGGTGAGATATTTACTGATGCATATTTACTGACCTTTTATTGAGAGTTGTGTGTTTTCTTTTTACGAATCTGCACTTCCTTTCAACCAGCAGAAAACTCTTCATCATGTTCAGTCAGTGAATAAAGTGGTGCATCCTTTATTGTAAAATAAGTTAAATGTTCAGGGGGGAACAATGTAATTAAATAAAACATAAACATAAATACATTAACTGCTCATATGTGTGTTTTTTTTTCATGTTAGCAACAGAAATGAATGGCACAACATCATAAAATTAGTAGAAAAGATGACGAGAGACATATAGTGGGAGAAAAAAACAGCAAGAACCAAACAATGCAAATTTGTAGCATACTAACCCAGAGATTTGCATGCACAGCCACTGTTTAGCCTGGCATAACACATTTCTCCACTGGTTCATCTTGCAGATATCAAGAGTCATTACAAATAAAGGGATGTTTTTGTTGTCTTGTGGTACTTTTATGTACTGACAAGAGTCAAGAGTGAATGGTGTATGCAGAACGCACCTGCTTAAAAGATGTTCAGGCATCTAAAGATTTAGACAAAACTGGGCAAAACCCACAACACTGAGTGAATTTATGGAAAATTATGAATTTAGAACTGTGTGAGTATCCGCTGCTCATGATTGTGAGTGGAGGGAGCGCAGGGGGTTTCTCCCGAACTAGCTGCTGCCTGTCTGTCAGAAAGCTGCTGGCACACTGACATGGGATGATGGTGTTAAAATCTGAGCTGAAGTCCACAAACAGGATCCTTTCTGGTCTGTCCAGATGTTGCATTTTGAATGCATTTTTATCAAATGTAATCTGAGCTAATTCGTCTCATCTTATCTGACCTATCTGAACACATCCAAAGGTGATCAGAAACTCCGCCCTCTTAAAACACTCACCAGGAAGAGACTCATCACTTCTACTTTCTGTCGTTCTCTATTCTATCCTCACTAAAGAAAACTGAGAAGAACAAAAAGAAACACTTGACAGATTTTTTTGGGACAGTCGTTCATGAATGGACAGCAGAACTGTAGTTCAGAATGCACAAGTGAAGTTTCTATTGCTGGAGCTAAAACAGAGGAAATGAGTTTATCTGTAGAAGATCTTTCTTGTCCGGTGTGCTGTGAGATCTTCAAGAAGCCCGTTCTTCTGTCCTGTAGTCACAGCATCTGTAAAGAGTGTCTTCAACAGGTCTGGAGAACCAAGGAAGCTCCGGAGTGTCCTGTCTGCAGGAGAAGAGCCTCAAAACGTGACCCTACAGGTATTAATTTAGAAAAATTGTGCGATTCATTCCTGAAGCAGAGAAATGAGAGCGGTTTATCAGGATCTGAGGAGATCTGCAGTTTACACAATGAGAAACTCTTCTGTCTGGAGGACAACCAGCTGGTGTGTGTATCACACACAGTGAGACCAGCCAACAAAGCTGTGCCGTCATACGAGGTAAGAAAATGGAGTTTTCAACTACATGATCTTGAAAAGTCCCATTTAAGTGGTAATTTGATTGAACAGGACCAGGCCCATATTGGCTAATCGGGAGCATGGGGAGGATTCCCGGTGGGCCTGTCTGTATTTTTGGCCATTAGGGCCGGTGATGTCATGCCACTGGGCTGAAATATGAAATATTTAAACCCAATAACATCACAACACCAGCCCTCAAGGCCAACAAACAAACAAACAAACAAACAAACAGAGTGGCTCACTTGAAAAGATCTTTGATGAACAAGCTATGAAAACGTGGGGTCAGAATCCCACTTGTTTCCCAAATGCTGCTATGTAAATTTTTATAGATGTAGAGTTTCATGTAAATCAGGGTGGCTTCATGTTCTCCTCTTACACGAGTGCAAACTATTTTTACAATACAAAAATTGTTTATATAAAAAGTAAGGAAAAATAAACAAAATGATTTGTAGAAGTAAGAAAAAAAAAACATTTAAAGAATATCTGAAATAAATGATAAGACACATTTCTTTCAGAAATTCAGCAAAGCAACCTCAGGATTAAAATTTCTTTGGAAATGAATGTGGGTTATTTTAGACCCATGTTGTGCATAAGAAGGGTATTTAAATAGTATTTATAGTATTTAAAAAGAAAGAAAAAAATAAATAATTTGTGATGATCAAAAACAAGTTTGGTCACTTTAGACTCAGGTTGTGAATTAAAGCATTAAAAGCTTAATAAATATAACATTTACAAACATTATATAAGCAACCTAGGTGCATTGGAAAAACATCACTCTTCATACATTTCAGCAAAACTAAAAAAAAAAACTTACCTATAAATACGAATTACTGCAGTTTGAAATTTACACTAGAGGCAGTAAAACGTTCATTTTTCACACAAAATATGATTCACAGGGACATTTTTGATTAATAAAGTCATATTTTCAAACAATTTGTTGCAGAATATTATGTTATGACTTAAAACAATTTTAACATCCTGCATGGTTTGAAAACTGATACTTTTGAACCTTGTCATCACACGTACAGCTTCATATGAATCAGTTTTCCAGGTCAGTAGCTTTACTCTGTAGCTCCTGATGAAAAGCTTCTGTTCAAATCCCATGTAAAGCAATTTGCAAAGCAGCTCAAAGCATCATAAGGAAGTAAAAAAAGCATGGCTGCATTAACAAATATGTTTTTGAACTACTTTTGCATTTGTTAACACTGTTGTGTGAGTTTGGCTTTGGGTTTGGTGTAGGGGATATTTCTAGACCATGAATTTTTAGCATCACTCACTGGATATCTGGATTCTGAACGGCCACAAAACGTACATTAAGCAGCTTTATAACAACTGCAGTTCGTTGTTAACATAATACACATGTGCCACGGGCACGTTTTAATGTGTGTTTCAGCACCTCTGTGTGGACATGTCTGAAACTGTGGCAAAATGTGCAGTAAGGTACATAATTACAGGGTGGCAGAAATGTATGCAGAGGTACATATTTCCAACGAACCTGGATTGCATATAAACTTAACAGATCATTAGTTAATCTTTATAAATCTCATTAAACTTTTACTTTGTGAAAAAACATCAGTCTAAAGTAGAAACTATTTGTCAGATGTATCATTAGTTCCCTATGTATTATTGTTTCGTTGTTTACATATAAATAGATTAAATGTTTTTTCTGTTTAACAGGCAACATGCTGTGGAACAGAAGTCAGTTCAGATCAACATCAACAGGAAAAGACTGAGAAAATGAATAATCTGCTCCACAGACTTCAACTTGAAGACAGAAGCAAGAATAAACTAGGAACTACAGATGTTCTGCAGATATCTGAACATTCACTACAGTCCCATGAGTCTTGTGATGAAGAAGAGCTGGTTCAGACTTTCATACAAAAGCTACTGATGATGAACTACAGAGCAAGATATGTCAAAATTAAAGAGACAAATGAGAAAGATAACATGGGAGCAAGAGACAATGAAGACGATTTTGATATTTTTGATGAAATGGCTAGGTCAAACGAAGAAAGCAATCCATCTGAACGAATCCACCCGATGGATGTCCAGATGGCCGTGTTTCATTGTGCTGATGGTTTCCTGAAGCAGCTGATGGTCTCTAAACTGTCCCAGTGTCAGTACGCTCTGCCTCTGCTTGTTCCTGATCCACTGACACGACAGATTGAGTTTCCTCTCTGGACATTCAGACAAATCCACAAGAGCTGGAGGATCAGAAACACCAGCAATGAGTTCATCAATCAAACCCAGCCGATCTACAGAGCACTAACTCCAATGGTGTTCTTCTTCAGGTTTGACTCTGTGTCTTCCTCCAAGTCCCAGCTGATGAACCGTCTGATCAATGAGAGACACCACACGTTCTTCCACAGACACTGTCCGGGCAGCAGCAGAACCAGAGAACTGATGGACGGAGTGGTGGAGATCGCCTGGTTCTGTCCTTCTGGATCACATGACGATAAATTCAGTGAGTGTGTAGCGTTCTGTAATCTACACGGAGACGCAGGAGACCACGAGAAACAGCTGAAGATCCTCACTGACATGAGCTCAGTCAATGTTGTTCTTCTGCCACGACTGGACAGAAGTGACAGGCATGCAGCAAAGATCCAAATCTTGTCCAAGAATAAAAAGCCAGTCATTTGTCTTCTTGCTGAGGATGATTTAGGTCTCACTGAGATGAGGAAAGGAACATATAAGATTGGTTTGAAAGACAGAAATCAGTCAGATGTGTCTGAAGATCTCGGAAGGGCTATAAATGACAGTCTCTCAGAATCGTCACACACTTTCAGACTTAAAGATGTGTCCAGACACTCAGACATCGGAGTAGATGAGGAAGAGGATGAAGACTGCTGGAGAGGAAGAGCGGCAGCGCAGCAGATGACGGGTTTACTGAAGAAGAAAGATCTGAGAGAAATCAAAGAATCGTTTCTGCCTCATCAAGCCAAGCTGTGGCATCAGTGGAGTCAGAAGAACAGAGAACTACATCGACCTCAAACAGATGAACTAGAAATGGAAGTAAGTAGAAAGCAAACAGAAATGAACAAAATACGTGAACAGCAGCATGAATCTGACATTAGCGAGTTTATGAAGCTCTTTATTAAAGAAATAAACTCCACAAATAAGATGTTTTTCCTTGAATGGCTCAGAATCATTCTGGACAAATATATATCAGATGATATTTCTGCTCTGCATCACAGATATGATGAAAAGTGGTCAACCGTTTTAAAACTGAAAGATAAACTAAATGAATCGGAACAACTCAAAGCTAGACAAACTGAACTTGAGGGAATATCTGAAGAACTTCAAGCTGCGACCTTCGGTGTGGAGCACATCATGAGGGAGATCGGTCAGATCTATGAATCATGTTCATCTCTGAAGAAGAACAAGAAAGACCTGCAGGTGCACTTCTCTGATCTCCCGAGTCTCGCAGCAGAGATGATGATCTCTGGATTTCCTTTGGAGCTGATGGATGGAGATGCCGCTCATGTTCCTGTGATCTGGATCTCTGCTGTTCTAGATAAACTCATCCAGAAACTGGGAGACCAGAGAGTCTTTGTGCTGTCAGTTTTAGGGCTTCAGAGCTCTGGGAAATCCACCATGCTCAATGCCATGTTTGGACTGCAGTTTGCCGTCAGCGCTGGCAGATGCACAAGAGGAGCTTTCATGCAGCTGATCAGAGTCTCAGACGAGATGAAAACACAGATGAACTTTGACTATATTCTGGTTGTGGATACTGAAGGTCTTCGTGCTCTGGAGCCGGCTGGAAGATCAACAAGACATCACGACAATGAATTGGCGACCTTCGTCGTAGGTCTGGGAAATATGACGTTGATCAACATCTTTGGAGAAAACCCAGCTGAGATGCAGGACACTCTTCAGATTGTTGTCCAGGCCTTCCTGAGGATGAAGAAGGTCAGACTGAATCCCAGCTGTGTGTTTGTGCATCAGAATGTGTCAGAAGTCACCGCTGGAGAGAGAAACATGGAGAGAAGGAGACGACTGCAGGAGACACTAGATGTGATGACAAGACTTGCTGCTAAAGATGAAGTCTGTGATGCAGACTGTTTCAGTGATGTCATTAAATTTGATGTTCAGAATGATGTGAAGTATTTTGCTAACTTCTGGGAGGGCAACCCACCAATGGCACCACCCAACCCAAAGTACTGTGAGAACATTCAAGAACTAAAGAAAACTATAATATCACATGCTTCAAAATCACACGGAACGAGGCTGAAAGACTTAAAAGACTCTATTAAAAATCTCTGGGAGGCTTTACTTAATGAACAATTCGTCTTCAGCTTCAGAAATTCTCTTGAGATCTCAGCTTACAGAAAACTTGAGACTAAATACAGCAAGTGGTCGTGGAGTCTTCGCTGTGCCATGACGGAAACTGAGAACAAACTGTACAACAACATAGAAAATGAAGTGATCCATGAGGTTGAGGAAACTGATCTTCACAGAGAACTGAAGACGACGAGTGAAGAAGTGAATACATCAATGTCAGAATTATTTGAAAAGGATAAAGATAAAGATATACTTATTCAGTGGAAAACATCATTTGAAATAAAAATCAAAGAGCTTCAGGAGAATATGGTGAGAGAAACAAAGAGGAAACTAGATGAAATTCTTCAACAGCGAGACCTGAAGAAAGAGATTGATGATCAGAGGACACATCATGAAAACACTCTCCTGGAAAAGAGCAAAGAACTTGCCTTAAAACTCAGAGACAAAGCAACCAGTGAAGAAACGCTAAAGGAAGAGTTCGATTTGTTCTGGAAACAGTGTGTGAAAACCATCTCTAAAGCCACTCCTCCAAATAAAGACATTGACATCATGAGAGATGTGAAAAAGATGCTCAGCGAGATCCATGAAAGTGTAGATCACCGGAGCGAGAGCAGCGATATTTTCACAGTTTCAAATTATTCAGATTATATAAAGTTAAAGAAATCCAGTGGAATTGAACAAGTTACAAATGTCTTTACATCAGTTAAAGAAAGAGTTGGTCGTGTTTTATACCAAGAGTATGAATCCCAAATAAGATCATTTGTCACAGATGTTGCTGAACAGACAGACAAAATGATTGAGTCATTTAACATCTCAAAGATGGGCTACAACATCAGCTGCATTCAACAACTCACAGATTACATCAGAGGAAGAGTAACAGCACACGAGGAAGAATCAGTCAAATTTGTGTTCGAGAAAAAATTCATCATGGAATTGATTCTTTCCATCTGTAAGAGAGCAAACAAGATGATCACTGTCCAACACAGACTGTTCAGAGAAGCCAATGATCCTGTGATATATGCTGAGAAGAAGAGAGAAGAGTACTATAGTATCTTCCAGAAATACTGTCGTGGAGCAACGTCAGCTGCTATTTTTGGTCAAATCATGTGTCAGAAACTTAAGGAACCCATTGAGCAGAGCGTCTACAAGAAGACTTCAAGAGATCTAACAGATGAAATGAGATCAAACTGTGAATCATTGAATGGAAACAGATTCAACCTGGAAAAACACATCCTGAAGGCACTGTCCAGACATGAACAATTTATTTTATACGTGGATTACATTAAATTTCCAAGAGATCACTTCAAGGGTTTCATCAGAGATGAAGTCAGTCGGTACATCACTGATAAGTTCAGTGTCAGTGTTTTACCCAAAATGAAGGAGAACATTAAACTCCTTCAGATGAAGATCATGAGAGCAGCTCATCAATCTACTGAACATCTTCTAGAGAACGGAGGAGATGTTGGTTCGTGGTTGATGAGTTTCACACAGCAGCTCTCAGATGAGCTGATCTTCTCTGAAAAAGACCTCAGTGGAGTCAAACATGATGATGTTGATGATTTCAGTCTTCTGGAAGATGTTATAGGGAAAGAAGTTTCTGCTATAATGTGTGACATCAGCAGTGAATTCAAAACAGAGACATTTTCATCGAAGCTGGACTTTAAGTTCAGACCAGATGAGCTTCTGATCAATCACTTCTGTCAGTGCTGCTGGGTTCGGTGTCCATTCTGTGGAGCCATCTGCACCAACACCATAGAAAACCATGACGGAGATCACAGTGTTGCTTTCCACAGAGTGATTGGAATTAATGGGATATCGTTCACAAACACAACAAACCTGTCCGTTCACATCTGCACATCAGCTACATCAAGCAATCTATGTTTTTATCCCAAAAACTCAGAAAAAGAAGTCACTTGGTGTGAATACAGAAAAGCAGGAAAAGCTTTTAATAAATGGAGCATCACCCCGGATCGCTCTGAACAGCCGTACTGGAAGTGGTTTGTGTGCCGATTCCAGAAAGATCTGGAGAAATACTATGAAAAAACATTCGATGGGAACGGTAAAATACCAGACGATTGGAGAAAATACAAAAAAGAGGATGCTACTGAAAGTTTGGATCAACATATTTAAAATAAAATAAAACTTTAAGGCACTTTTTTATGAATGTGAAGTAAAAAAATACTGTATTTTTATGTGAAATATTGATTATGATAATCAAGTGGCATGTGAGAGACTTGATATGTAACAAGGGACACTGATATGTAACTCAATACATATCAAAAGCTGTAAGTTTTTTCTTTTTCTTTTGTGACACTTTATAATAACCTTCTTTTAATAAATCATTAAAACAGATCATTCGTAAATTTTATTCGAATACCTAGAAATGTGAGGTAATGTGCTTGGTAATGTATACAAATGAACATATTAAACATTACATGATTAAACCTTGTTTGTTGTTGAGGACTCACTTTTATCAAAAGAACAGTGATACTATGATTTTTACTTTTCAAACTCAGACTCATTGGCTTTGCCTCATTCCCTGTGAAGAACTGATATCGGAACAAATTGTAACCCCACCCACCATAAGTACAATATTTTATTTTCAGGGGTTCAAGCGCATAGCACTGAAACCCTGTTGTGATTGTTAGGATTTTTATTATTATCATTATTATTGTTATAAGCTGAAACTTGGTCAGATGGTAGTACTCCTCCTCGCTACTCAGGCATAAAGAACCGGCCCTAATTGGCCTAACAGGGGTATTTTTGAGGTAGTACGAGCTTGCAAGCGTTTTTTTGATAATTGGAGGAAATCGCCTCATCTTGTATGGGCGTTGCTCGTATGGTGTGTGAGAAATTGCGAGTTGAGCAGAGTGCCTTACGAGCACTTCCCGACCTCACAATAATTTTTAAACATGTCAAAAAACTTTGGGAGCTGTCGGATTGAAAGCGTGATGTGTGTGCTGTTGAATGAGCCAATTTGTTGAGCAAACTGGAAATGACCAATCAGAAGCTAAAAAAGAAAACTACGAAAGAAGAAAGATGAACATGGAAGCACCACAGATAATTTGGACTGTCAAAATCTGTCGAATCGAGCAGAATTTATCATGACAGGGTTGTCCAAGATGACGTTTTACAGCAGCTCGCCCAAGATCTACATTTATTAGGTGAGTTGTCACCTATTGTTTACTACAGCTATTGCTGGCTATAGTGGTGGCCAACTAGCCCCCTCAACGTGCACAATACTACGTTAAAACATACATTACAATACTGTACTGTCTTTTCTTTTTTGTTTTTTTAGCAAGCCATTGCTGCCACAAAGTCCATGTTTTTGGAAATCAGCAGGTTTTAAAATCGTGCGGTGTACCACTGTGTCCAAAAGTCACTTGACTGTCCGAATTTGCACCGTGTACGGACCGCCTTAACTCTGGAACGGAATGAGATATCTTCACCAAACTCAGTACACACGTAGTCAAATAAAATAAATTGCACAGCTCTGCCACTTGGTGGCAATATGAGGCCGAAAAACACATTTTCAGTAATAACTAGGCAACCGTTGTTTTGATCGGCTTAAAATTTGGAAGTTTGAGTACTTAGTAGACAAGGTTAACAGATTATTAATTCTTATCAAATAAACCTACTTTTGCGAACTAGTCCCTGGTTTTCTCGATCAAACCACTGCAGTGATAATCCATGGACTCTCTAGATCAATAATGATAAAATTGTGAAATGAAAAAAATGTTTGATTGATTTGCTCATGCCCAGTATTCCTATGGATGATAACAGTCTTCTAAGCCTACCAGTAGGTGGGTCACC
>JAUMHP010049964.1:9834-22158 GCA_032361065.1 Enteromius trimaculatus | reverse complement strand
AGATAGATAGATAGATAGATAGATAGATAGATAGATAGATAGATAGATAGATAGATAGATAGATAGATAGATCTGTCTGTCTCCTGTATGAATCTGAGTAATTGTCATTTGAACTGTAAGCAGTAAGAAATTGCATATTGGATATTTTATATGGAATCAATGAGTCCTGGCATATGGTCTGTACTGGTCACACAGATTGCTTTTCAGTTTGCACACATATTAGGGGTCTCTATACAGTGACCTCACCACCTTTTTTGGAAGTAGAAACATAATGCTTTTATGCTTTTGTGTTTTATATGAATAATCAGAAAAGCAAATAAAATTCCTATTCGTTGTCTGTTCTTAGAGTGTGGCGTGAGGTTCTTTGCCCACCAGATGTCAGCATTGCAAAGACTACATCGTCCTCTCTTGACAGAACACAAATTTCTTTGGAAAATATTATTTTGCATTTTAAACATCATACCACAATACATATTTCAATAACATAAAGATGTTACATAATGATATTATAGACTAGTGATATAAAGCTAAAGTGCGAGGAGACAAAAATAATGCCTGTGTACTTACATACTGTAGTAACTAGATGTGTACAAAGTATGTAACTACAGTGTAAGTACACATTGGTACATTTTATCTACAGCTGTAATACATACACACATGTAACAAACCTCAGAATGGTATATGTAAATACAAATGTGTAACAGGACATTGGTAACAACACTTTTTTTCAACAATTTAATCCAGGGATGGAAATGGGTGGGATATATAAAGTGGCAGGAGTTGCACCACTGTAATACCAGTGTACTTACATGATAGCTCCTCAATAACTGTCCACTTAATATAAAGTGGAACATTTTGGATACCAACCACAATTTATTTGTAAAGCCTAACTTATTGGCAGCTGCTGTGTTACATCAGAGTAATTACACTCCACAGGAATTGTCTATTTAATATAAAGCGTAACACGTTCTTTACCAAAAAGAGATGTTAGTCCAAAAAAGACATCTTAAAGTACAACCAAATCCAAAATGTCTGAATACAAAATAGTAGCTGAAAAAAAAGCAAATTATTTTGTCGATGAGTCGTGTTTTGATGTTTTTTTTTTATCAATCAAGGAAACTTTTAGCAGCGTATTTTAATACAAATAATGAAATGCTCAAATATTTAAATTGAAAAATAGACTTGTTTAGTCCATTTAGTTACTATAAATTGACAAATATTTTATTCAAAAACTTTTTCTTGTCACCATTACTGAAGTAACCTTCCTTCAAACTTTAACTGTGTACGTTGGTGTGGAATTGTGTGCCGTGTTGTTGACGGCTAACTCATTAAGGACTAAATGAAAGTGATGAGATGTGATTTTAGACCGCATCTGGAACAAATGGCCCAGGCGTTCCCTGTTCAGTCTGGCCAATTTCAGAGGCCCGTCCCAACCCGCTTCCCCCATCTCCACCCGCCGACACACACACACACACACACACACAGGTTTAGATCTGATATTTATTTCATCGGGTTTGTGTACGCAGTTGGTCTGATATGAATGTGATTCCACGCTTTGATGCAGAGACAGATTGTAAAGTGTGATTTTATTAAATCCTTCATTAGGATTCATCAGTGAGATTGGATCAGAAAAAGGTCACTGTGCAAATTCGGCCCACTCACCCCCCAATGGCACCCCTCCCTCTCGCCCTTCCTCTCGTTTGCCTTCGCTGTCTCATTTCTCTCTCATTTGCTCTAGTTGGAGCGAGGGGGGTTGGCCACCGCTACTGAAACGAATTTGCTGTGAAAATGGGAAAAAATGAGCATTATGGGCTGGCGGAGGAATACAAGGTGAAAGTGACATTATCTCCCCCTCCACGTCTCCTCCCTCTCTTCTCTTTCCCCTCCTCCTCTCCTTCCCCGCTTCCGTTCTGCAGCGCTTTTGCGGGACGATGGTGCCACAAATCATTTGTACGCTCTCATTTGGGTCTACAAGCCGCGATGGTGCTTACTGCTCACGGAGCAGATGACTTTCAGAGAGGGGGGAGTAAAGGGGGAACGGCTATTTTCTGGCACATGAAAACATCAGTTGGAGTTGGAGCTGAAATTGAGAGGGAAATTGCTCGCGCCATATGTCATCTTTCGCTGAGGGCTTTTTTTCCCATTGGGTGCATGTTATGCATGCGTCTGCACACGAAGCAGTTTGCTTGGTGTTAATTGTTGTCATTGAAGTGTAATGTGTGCCCTAATGGGAACGCTAGTTTATCTGTATCTGTAGACCTGCTGGAGTTTAGTGTACTTTAAGGATTAGGCAAAAAAAACGGCGATTATGTGATCTTTCCTCACATTTACTGATTCAGTGATTTCAGCAAGTTATTTTAGTTAGCGAAGGCTGAGGGACAGTAGCTTTTCCTACTTTCGCAAGCTGCAAAAATCAGTTGTGAAAAAATATAAACTATCAATATTATTTTTGCTCCTTGGAATCTGTTCTGACACAGTCTAACCCAGATCAGATGCATTTACAGTATGTTCAACTGCTTCTGTTTTCTCTTTATCGATTGGCTAGTAAAGTCATTTGACTTTAACAATAGTGAGTTATATACTGGGGATGGGGTTTAGCCAAAAAAACAACAACATACTATTAACTACATTTGATTCCTGTGGGAAATAAATAGGTTTAGGTGTTTAAAGAAAGGTAAAACCATGACTAAAAGTTGTTGTGGGAATTTATAATTTTTTTATGTATTATAATTATATTTGTTTCCCTCCAATCATTTATAAAAGATTCTAAAAGAAGACTGTTGTGCATGAAAACAATTCATAGATAGATTATGGAGCCATTCATAGACAAAAAATAAAAATTAAAAAAGTAAATTCATGCAAAATATGCAGTATATTATCAATATATAATTGTCATCAATAAAGAATTATTATCATTAGTTTCCCAGCTGAGTGTGTGTCTCTTATAATGATAATATACGGTATTTTGTGCTGTATTTAAAATGATGTAGTAACAGTTGTTCTTTTTGGTATAATATGTTGATTATGTTTATATAATATTATTCATTCATGAATCACCAGTCCAGCTCAGATATTGTACCCTTCTGCTTTAAGAGACATACTTTTATTCACAAAGTCCTCTGGTTTTGCTATTCTCACAGAGTTAAAATAGTTATTAAAAAGTTATAGTACGGTTATCATTATAGTTAATAGTCTTGGTCAAAACAGGCCTTAACATGGGAAAGGGTGTTATTATTTCTTGACAAAGTTCCAGTTGACGTTACCAGCAGTGAATATTAGTTATCTGGCCCTCCATACAGCTCTTAGTCTCTCTGTTCCAGTGAAATCATAAAACAAAATGCAAACAGTTTTAGTTGGTTCATTAAAACATTGACAGGCAGGCAAAATTGGAGCCACAATGTCTCATATTCAGTGAGTCCGAGCTGCTTCACTTTTGGTTTAAGGTGAAGTTTAGTTTAAGCCTCAGCAACAAAAGAAGCGCGAGTTTGAGTGTATAATCCTTGATGAGTCTTTGAATGTCTACTCCCTATTTTCCCAGAACCCTCTTCTTCTCTCCCCATACAGACACAATTCTTCCAGCACACTGGCTGTATTACCACTTGTGCTTGAACTGATCATCCAAACCCTATGAATGACATTACAGAGAGGGATTATCACCACACACACACACACACACATATATATATATATATATATATATATATACTGTATGCACATTCACACATTGCTTGAATAGTCTCCTCTAGTTCTCAAATTGAAATACACCTGAGCACTCAAGCGTGATTCATCTGTTACAGTCACACGCTCTCACACAAGTAACGCAGACATATGTGAGTGCATGAACACACATGTACAGATCATTCACACACTCTCACTTGGCCTTTCCCTGTAAAGCATGCATATACACACTCATACACTGCAAGTGTGAAATAAGAATCATGCCCTAAAGCAGACTTCTGCACTCTCCATGACGGTTCCAAAGGGACCTCCATCTGTGAGATTCAAATGCAATATTTATTGCCAAATGAGATGGCCGTTATTAAGAACCATGTTTGTGTGAAATGTGTGTGCACAAAGGTATGCATGCAAGCATACATTTCCATATGTATGTTTTACATTATCTCTGTTTTGCTCCCTTTCACACAAACTAATTTCTATTCTAAACATGTAGATTTATGGAATCCTGTTTCCTCTTCAGAGTAAAAAAGATAATTGTGAGGTGAAGTTTAAAGTGTTATTGTATGCATTTTTTAATAAATGCAAAGATCTGTTAGTGGTTACTGTTTATGTTGGACGTTTGGAAGAGATTCTGTTGTTGAAGCTTTAGGGGTTACTATTGCACAGAAAAGGCTGAATGATGGTTAAGTGCCTGTGGTGTAATGATAAATGTACTTGGACCAATTTGACCTTTTTTCAGTGTAATGCAGAGATGAGCTTCCATATTCAATAAGCCTATTGCATTGCTGGAGTTAATGCAGGCACCTTCCTTAGGTTAAAGAAGTTCTTAAGTCATTTATTTGCATAATGTGACATATTCCCGAGCGGAATTATATTCAAGTAAAAATGTAGGCCATCACTTGACTGTATTCATTGAGAAAAGGGGGCGTGGCATGCAAGAAAAAGTCATTGCGGTATTATTTTCAAAGTGTGTGAAATATGTCAAGTTTGTGGCATAAAATCTTTAAAACACGTCAGAGAGTTTTACACACCGTTCTGTTATAGTGGGGACATTTTCACTCCTAAAACATGGTGCTGAAACAAAACTAACTGTGATTGGTTGAGAGTCTCATCGGCGGTCCTTGGCCAAAGAAAGCTGCCATGTATTCCAAACCTTCATCCGTCAGGCTGCAGTCTGATGAAGTGAGGCAACAACACCGTCGGCTTTCATTGCCGCTAGTTGGCTGGCATCGGCTTGGTGTGTCCCAGCCTTAAAGGTCTGGCTAAGACTAGGCAGAGGTTAAAACAAAAGGGCTTGATGATTTCAGAGAACAGAAAATGATTTTGTTTTTATCAGTGTAACTGTTTTTTCCATAAAAACAATACTACAATACAACAATACTAAGAATATCTATAAAATAAGGAAATGGTTCAACTTTGTTTTTTCGTGTCGACAATAGAAGTGAGCAGCTGATTCTGCTTTCTCAAACTTAGAGAGCTTCACTTGCTCTGAAAACTTTTATTAAAAACCAATTTGGCAAAGCCCAGATATGGCTGTAAACCATTTTGCCTCTCGCTTTCGACAAGCTGGAAATGAATAAAAACTGCTGATGGTCCATTTCTGTAAGTTCCACTTCAGTTCAGCCAGTTTAGAAGATTTATCTAACCTCAATTTAAAAAAATTTAATTCACCAATACATTTTAAAAACATTTACTGTAATGAATTCAGGAAATTCTTAATAATAGTTTGGCTGTTTTAAAATCTCTCCTAACCCTTATGTATTCCTACTTATTCATTTTCTTGGCTTGATGGCTAAGCAGTAACGCACTGATTCTGGTATGTGGAACATGGCATGTCTTTATAGTCTAAGCGCCTCAGTCTTATCCACTGATTATAGGGTCGTTCAGCTGCAAAGACTGATGGTTGAATGTTTAAGGTTTAAAAAAGATAAATTGAAGGCTGCAAGATGTGAAAGAACTGTGAGCTTTCGTTTTCTGCATCTTTGGACACAGATAATGGACTGAAAGGCTGAATCTGAAAGGTGAAGTAGAATGGATATACTTGCTGAAGAGAAAAATAAATAGCTGAAGTTTTACATGTATCTGCCTATTCCACTCTACATCTACTCTCATTTCTTTCCTTTCCCATTTCATTCATTTTCCCTCAGCTGTTTTTGAAAAGAAACACTGGATGTGTGGGCGAAAAAACATGCAATTCAAATACACTCTGAAGTGCAGCAACAGTGAAAGCAAAAATTATTCTAATCAACTTTACAGAGCAAAAAATAAACCCCAGTGCTCTGTAAGTACCCATGCGGTGTGCTGCACATTAACGACTATTGAATAAATTGTCAAGTTGACCACATCAAATAACAATAACATTGCAAGGCCTGTTGCTTTCACAGCGTCCTTTCTTCGAAAACTCATTCTTGACCTTTCAGTTCTGGCTCCCAAAAGAGGCCAGATTGGCCCTAACTAAGGGGTCCAGCACTGAGATTATCTCTCTATAATTACCTCACAAAGATGAAAGGAAAGAACATGCTGTTTTGCCTGCCTGTTGATATACACGTCGACATGTGTGTTCTGCCAAAGACTTGAGTCGCGTTTGTATGTATGTGTTAATGGTATGCTCACGTGACACGCATCTTTTTCTCTTTCCGAGTCTTATAAAAGAACTATGCTAAAAGCCCCTTGGAGCTCCTAGATGATCACACGCTAACAACCAATTCAAGAGTCTGACCTCAACATGTATTTCACTTTCCTATCCCACGTATCCATTACGTTATGCAGTATGCCATGTATATGATTTTGTGGGCTGCGCTTCGTGTTTTGTGCTACTGTGCTGCTTCCTACATGCTCTTGAGAGTAAACAAAGTGCTTCACATGATACACATTATATAGTGCTGCATGGAGCGCAGGCATGGTAAACATAATCGAACCCCACTTACATATCTTTATCTGTCCTCTTTCGCCAGGAAACATTTCCTGTATTAATGGTAGGGATCACATGGGTTTGATGGAAGTTGAACACTGAAAACATGACATTTGAAAACGTGCCATTTGCAACACCTCTGTAGCTAGCTTTAAATGGACCCACAATGAGCCAAATCAATTCCTGATCTCAGTGATGCTCTTGGGTCAATGATTTTGGGTCAAAAGAGAGTTAATGTTCAAAAAACGGGGAAAAAACTAGCTTAAAACATGTCTTTGTATTCTTACTGGTTGGTTTCATATGGTTTAAAATGTGCATGCCATTTTTTATTTATTTTTTTTTTCATTCTTTTGACTTGTAACAATTAAGTAATGAAGCATTTTGGGTAATACTTTATTTTAAGGTGTCCTTGTTACACATTACATGTAATTACTGTAATAACCTTAATAAATTATGCATAATTTACTCACAAGTAATCCTAAGCCAAATCTAATTTAATCTTTTCATTCTAATTATTTATTACTTGTGACTGAATTAGCAAAACATAAATATCACATACAAAGTTTCTAGGAAGTTGCACAACATGACATTGTACAACCTGCCTAAACCTTGCCTTGTCATAGATGTTCTATTACCTGATTATAAGAAATCTATTGACCTTGACACAGCCTTGACGGTCTATAGGGATCCTCTCCGTGACTTTTTATGTAAACGTTTTCCTATTTATATATCAAATATTTCAAATATTGTTTAATTCTTTCTTTTTTTCTAAGAAATAGTGAATAAATTAAAGTAAAATCAATTAACTAAACATTTTTTTCTTTGAAAGCATTTAATTTTTGTAAAAAAAACACCAATCAAAACAATAATAATAATAATTTATCTTCATTCAAGCATCACCCTGACCTCTTGACCCTCTTGTGTCTGAATGAGAGCAAATCCCTCCATCCTGGTTCCAACATCTAGTGAATATGTTGTTCAGGTCTCTACATACTTTTGACCTTATATTATTTGTTGCCACAGCTTGAAGAAGGCTGTATTGTCCCATTATTCAAATAATGTGTTCTCATCCCATCAAGTCACTGGAAATGGTGTAAGTACTTAAAGGTTCCATGTGATTCCGGTAAAGACCGTAAAACCCATCTGCACCCTTTATAGCTGCATGCTAGGCTTCTCAAGCAAAGGTTTTCGCAACAGCTGTGTTCACCACTGCGTTTTTCATGTCACACCGCCTATGTGCATGTACTGGTGAGTGTGCGAGTGTGCGCACAAGTGCACGAGCGTTAGAAAGTACACCTGCTCTGGAATGAAAAAGTCCCTTGTCTGCAATTTACATGCAAATCAAAACACATCCACTTTCAAGCACAGAAATGCATTCTGGGATTGTTGGTTTCCTCCGGCCCGTACAGGTCAAGCAGAAATTATTGTGCGTGTTTGTCACATTAAAACACATTAAATTCCCCTTGTTTCTTTCTCCTCCCAGCAAGCCCCAAACAGTTTTTACTCTTCGGTCCACACTGTGGGGAGAAAATGGCCAATTCTCCTATTTAACCTCCATTGCCATATTTATATAGCTATTTAACTCGCGCAGGCCCGCAGTTATGATTTGATGGTGTTTGCTCGACCCCAGGCTCTGAATTATGGAATATCATTGAAGAGTCAAGTTGTTTTTCATCTTTGTTGTAAGACGCTATTTGTTCCCCCTACAGTTCCACATCGCTGCCTCTGATTGAACAGAAGGGAAGAAAACTGTCAAACTATCATGGATCTCTCTCTCCCGCCCTTCATTTTTTTTCTTTTACTCTCTCGTGCTTTAATATAGTATCTCTCTCATCCGCACACCCTCTCATTCTGCTTCTTGTCGATTTCCCCAGTGTGCTCTTAAACTGCTAGTGTAATTTAAATACGGAGCTCCGCTTTAGCGGGAGGCACTTTGCCTCTATGATGGGGGAGAGGATAGCAGAACAATAAGGCGAATGAGATGGGGAGGGCGGAATGGGAATTGGCTTACATTATCACACAGCATCTAAAACCAGAGTGCAGAGGGCTTCAAACACAATGTGCACTAACAGCCCTGCCCTTGAATGCTAAGCAGACCTATATAAAGCAGCACAAAGAGAGCAATTTGTGTCGTGTTTTGTTTCGTTTGGGCGTTTTTCTTGCATTTTCACTCCTACGCAGAACTTTATTGTGGAACGAAAAGAGATTCGACATCAAAATGCACGGAACATCAACGGGGCCGCTCAGAGCAAGGATTGGCTGAGAGATTAGAAACGTATGGCTCTCTCGGCCCACTGTGGCACCTGCGTGTGTGTTGCACGAGGGCCAAAACCTTTCCGCAAAGTGCTGCACTGGAAAGATAACTGGAGTGTTGTGCCTGAGGGTCTCGCTGTGATGGAGCTTTTTCTTCACTTCTGTCCCCCAGCTGAGCGTTTTTTGGACATTTCAGGAGGAAATGAGTGCTGGTTCCTGTCGTTGAAACAAAGCAAGTCTGTTTCACAGCATGAAAAAGTGCCACTTGTTCTGTGATCCGTGCTCTACTTCAACTGTGTCGTCCATCTTTTCCCTCATTTATCTTCCGTTCGGTGTTTTTGTCTTCCGCCCCTCCCCCTGTTCCTATGTGGCTTGTTTCGGCATTATGAGAGTCACTTTGAGTCACTGACCTGCTCCTTATTGATCGGGGTCGATCTGTCTGTATCTCCTTCCCAGTTTCACTCAACTGGACCTCATCAATAAACAGATCCTCAAAATGATGAAGACCAGGGTAGTCAGAGAGGCATTATTCTCATCTATTTAGTCACACAATGACTGGTCACTATTGTTTTGTGTCTCTTTAGACTGCTTTCTTTGATTTCAGTCCTACTTCTCATGGCCCTCATAATTATTGATTTGGGAAATGTATTCTCTTTCTCTCGAGCTTCCTGCTCTTTTCGTTGTTCTGGAGCGCCGTGCAAGTCTATATGTGCCTTCTGTCTTAGTGACACTAATACTTCCTCTAAACGATCCAGAAGCTTAGATTTGCAAATATACTGTTACCGAACACTGGTTCACTTTACTCAAAAGCAAATAACCTCTGTGCACCCTCTAACCCTTCTGTTATGTCTGCCATTATATTGAAGAGGATGTTATTTGTTGGATTACTACAACATGTAGCCTACAATATAGCTAATGATGAACTTGGAATGGATATGATAAAAGGTTTGATGGTGTAATGTATGAGTTGAGACTTTCTGAACAGTTGGGGTTTGAAGGTCTCGTTTCTTTCTAACTCGATTACTGAAGCTGTAAAAAAGGAAAAAATAATCTATTTAATAAATCACAAGTCATACTTTTACAAAAGAAATTCAGGAGTCTACAAGTCCATCTGTTTTTCACCGGTAGAGGGTATAAATTGACACTCTCTGAAGAGTTTATTTGCATTTGATCTCTGAACAGGATGTGGACTCATGCAGATAAGGTCACTTCCCACACTCTCAATCTGTGCATGATTACATTTCTCAGTATATGATATATAAGGGATATGATCTCACTCACTGACTCACCATATGGTGGGGAAGTAATCTTTCTCTCCCTGCTGATTGGACAAGAGAGTGACTTCTGTCATTAGATCAGATTAGGAGAAGGATGAGGGTTGATCCTTTGATTTCTATTGACTAATAAGACTAATTAACTAAATAATACTTCAAAGAACAAATTATCAATTATTCAAGTACTGTTCATTAGGGGTGTGAGGAGAAACGTATCCCACGAGACGAGACACTGAGTTCACGAGATCGAGATGAGATTTTTAGTCTTTTAAAAAGAAATTTTCAATGCTAAAATACATACATATAAAGTATAAATAGTATAAATAGATCAAAACAACACCAATATCCCTTTTAAAGCAGGGTAGAGGCTAGCTTAGAGGCCAAAGTATATTTCGGTTATCTGTATAACGTCATTTTCGTCATCAGGAGGGCTTCGCGGACAGCCGCGCACCCTGTCAGCAAGCAGGACTGTCCGCGTACAACAGTGTATGCACGAGAAGAATGCTGAAAGAGTGAAAGTCAAAAGGTGGCGTTGAGCTCGTCCATATCAGCCTTAAGTCTTCCTACACTGGACACGAAAAAGCGACCATTAAAAACAAATTGGAATTTGTTTCAGCACGTCATAAATAGAATGCGGGGTAACACTTTAGAATAGCGGATGGTTATAAGTCATTTATAAGAGATTAGTTAATGATGAAATGTTCATCTACAAAACATTCACAAATGATTAATAAGTGATTATTATGTTTAGTTAATTAATTTACAAGTCATTTACAAGTTGTAATATGTTGAAAAGCATAACAGTTTTTTTTAAATTTAATAAAGTGTGTAAACCCTTTGTCTCATTAGGACAGATGATATGTTGGGTAAAGATGGTAAACACGTGGAGTATTTTAGCACTGTGCACCTCATGTGAACTTCAGTTGAGAGTAAAACTAGTTCACATTATCAATAGATCCCACACACTCCACACAGAACACAATCGTCTGTTCTAATGAGACAAAGGGTTTACACACTTTATTAAATTTTTAAAAAAATAATTTTTTTTTGTGCTTTTCAACATATCACAACTTGTAAATTAATTAACTAAACATAATAATCACTTCTTAATCATTTGTGAATGTTTTGTAGATGTACATTTCATCATAAACTAATCTCTTATAAATGACTTATAACCATCCGCTATTCTAAAGTGTTACCGAATGCGGCAGCAGTTTCCTGTCGGAGACTTGTTGCGCCGCATCATACCACTATCGCGAGGAGACCTTAACCTCTCTCTGACTAGAATTTGACCCTGGCTGGTCAAACCAAAGGTAGTAGAGGACACGGGTCGTTATAGTGCATCCCTTTCAAGTAATTTTGCAGTGTTACATATTTTACATGAAAATAGAATATGGTTAATTCATTTAACTGGTAAGTCAATGTGAAGTTTCTATTAACATTAATGTTCATAGCAAAAGCTAACATGGAATAAAACAATATTTTAAAGCATTTATTAATCTAGGTTAATGTTCATTTTTACATATACTAATACATTTTTTACATCTGAAGTTGTATAAATTAACATTATTTAATGTATTATGAATGAACATGAATTAACAATGAGGAATAATACATTTATAATGTAACATTATCCTAGATTGATAGATGCCGTAAAAATTGATGTTTGTTGTTAGTGCATGATGCCTAACAAATTAACTAATGGTAAATAATTGAACCTGTCTGCAACTTGTTCAATCACATGTTTCTCAAATTAATAATTCACACATTTATTCATGAGTTACCTATATTCATATTTTCTTCATTGATTTGGTGAATCATATAAAATAACAAGACTGCACTGTAGAGGTCCTATTCTATTTATTTTTACTAATGTAATAATGTCTTGCAATGAATGTAATGTGATGACCATTTATGAGATTAATGAAAATGTGTATTTCTCAATTTACTTCCTTAAATTCCTCTCTCTCTCTCTCTCTCTCTCTCTCTCTCCCTGAAGCATATGTCAGGGGAACAGCAGAGCTAATTAGTGACTTGTATTGTATTAGTCTTACACTGCTGTTCGGCCTGACTGTGGGTTTTGTTGTCTGCAGCAGGAGGTCTTTCATTGCTCTTAATGGGGTTTACCCCTCTATCTCTCTCTATTCGATTCAGCATCTACAGTACTGGGGGGGGGGGGGGGGGGGGGGGGGGGCGGGGGGGGGGGGG
>JAUMHP010049914.1:0-16821 GCA_032361065.1 Enteromius trimaculatus | reverse complement strand
ATTTATTATGTTAAATAATTTTAATCCATCAAAAAAAAAAAAAAAAGAGTTCAATGCGTAAACAAACCTGCTTGACCATGCATAGTATTAGGAGTTATTAACATTTTATTTTGAATTAAATTATTATATTAAATTAGTAAATTTATTAAATTATTCTATTAACCATAGGCGATGCTGTCTAGTGTCATGCGGTGTAGACAGCATTTGAATGCAAGTTTATCATGAATAATTGTTACATAAAATATAAAATAAGCCCACAAAAAATTATTTTTGTCCATCCCACAGTCTTGTAAGTAAATTAACTGATCGTCTTTCCCCCGTAATATTTGTATATTATTATTATTTGATGATTATTGGTAATATTTTTAATATTTTGTAATATACTCAAATACAAAATACTGAGAAAACGTTTTTTGAAAAACAGAACCCCCCCTTACACTAGGCTGGCTAAGAGCCTGACTTCGTTACTGTACTTAAGTACATTTTTCAAGTAAATGTACTTTACCGGAGTAGTTATTTTATTTATTTTTTTTTGCAATTTTTACTTTTACTTCACTACATTCCTAAGCAAAGGATCGTACTTCTTATTTCACTACATTTCATAAAACATATCATTACTTACATATCACATGCTCCGAGCGAGACGCAGACAAGCGGTTCATTAACAAATTCTTTTTAATGAACCTGTTCAATCGGTTCGCAAATCGCACCAAACTATTAGTTTAGAGCAATTCTCCAGTGAACCGAACTCAGAAGAACAACTGGCACGCCGACTGATGATGCGTAAAGTAAGTTACTAACATTAACTGAAACTCATATTTCGGTAAACATTGTCAGTTTGTTACACAGCAGTAAATGGTGATCTATTTAAGTCCACTGACATGAATGCAGACACATCAACATCAGTGTCTTCAGGTCAAAATACTTTCATATTCCCTGCTGCTGTAACGTTAATGTTAGCAATTTTACTAAAATGCTACGCATTTAGCCCTACGTCTGTTTTTATATTGTTTATCAACGGTATACATTTTTTTATATAGTTTGGATCAACTAGCTGAGTAGACAGATATGAAGGGTGATTGTTTATTGTCTTTGAAGATCCCTTTTCCAGATTAGCTTTTATTGTTTTGTTGCATGTTCTTGGGCTGCAAGAAATTCCTGAGAGTTGACTTCACGAGGAGATCATCTCGCTCTTACAATATCAATTCAAAAGAATGCGTCAACATTTAGTTACACAACTGATCAGTAGAAAAGATAAAACAAAATAAGAAAATATTTCAAAGAGTCATTGTGGCAAATAGAGAGACACACGGTAGTCCTGTGGGAAGACCTGCTTACAGATGCTTCCCTGAATGTTTCGCCAGTTCTCTTTAAATACCCAAATCATAACAAAACTTTTAAGTCAACTTTAAATAAGTCATAATTTTAGTATACAAATGACTCTACAGGCCTTTTGCTGGGACGGTAGATGATATGATAGCCACATGCACCCTGGGGTGGAAAATTAACATCTGGCAGAGACCTTATTAGGGGCAGGCCTCTCATCAGTGAAACAGAGTTTTCCTCAGATTTGAAATCTTTATTATTGGTCTATTCCACTGATGTGGGAGTAAGATCATTTCCAACCACAATGAGACCATGAAAATGATACTAAACATGAATAGGTTATAATTGTGAATTCGGAAGTTACATATATTGCATTGTGCAAGTATCTCCCAAAACTTCTCAGTCACCTTTTAGTGACCTGGACTGTAAGCCCGGAGGGAAAGAGTGAGGGGACAGATAAGCAAATGGTCTTTCTTCCAGATCTTTCTCCCAGATTAGGAAGTGAATTGTTTTATTGCACGGCCAGTGCCGTGAGAAGTTCCTGAGTTTTGACTTCACGAGGAGATCAAAGCACTCTTACAAGGTCTTTTCATGAGCCGTTCACATGCCATGACTGAATCTTCACCCCTCTCAAACACACACACAGGTTTTTAGACATTTCTAAATGAGAACCTACAAAACTTTAAATAATTTTATGTATCAAATTAAAGTTACCAAATAAGTTTCCGCTACTTATGTTGAGATTACATCAATTAACATGTATGATTACAAAATACAAATCTGCTAGTTCTGCTTACTTAAACATCACATGTATTAACATTTTGAGGTAACTGATTAACTTAAAACATATTTTCTATAGCCATTTATGACCAACTTGGACCATACCTCATCACAAATCAATTTTAATGCATCACTGTTTCTGGGTTGCCATACCACAGGTTATGAAACAGTATCTAAACTGGCTTAAGGTCAGATCATGTTTCTTATTGTTTCAACCATTTTAGTTGAGTTATTTTTAGTTACCCTTTCAGTCGAATCACTTTGACGCTACATATGGGATCTCGCATGAGAGACTGATCGTCTTCGTGTCATTTGGAAAAGGCCAATGAAAATTGGCTTGCAATAATCACAGCCAGGTGCATCTCATCACAGCGTGAGTATAAGATTTGCAGTATTGCACATGCAGCTTTTCACTTTAGGAGCCTCGTCTAATGACATCAAGTCTGCTGGAAGAGAATGTTCGCAAACCATCTAGAGTTCCTGTCCGAGTTCATGCTCTCTCGTCGTTGCAGCTTTTGAAAGATCCTCTGGGCAGCTGTAAATGGACCCGCGGAACTGCTAGTCTTTTTCAAGGCTTAAGGAGCGCCAGTCTTTTGCTCCACAGAGTGAGACCTCGCCCACCGAGTGCACGCTGTGCCACAAGAGGTCTCCCCTGGGCATCCAGGCGTCAAAAAAGAGCAATTTCCTCGCGGCCTCGTAGCCATTCTCCGGAATGTCTATGCGGCCGTGCGTTTCTGAGTGTGGGAGTTTCCTCACATCCTCAGACGGGCATGATCGCTGTCTCACATGCTTGGGCCGGGAGCATGCTGAGGCAGCCCTCATGGATGATTCATGCGTCCACTGCGGGCGCATGACCATCACCTTGTTGAGATCCCACCTCTCGTTCACGAGGTGGTTCCCAGTGCGCCCACCTCTTGGCAATGTGAGCCGTAAAGGCTTAACCTCTGCCACTGTGAAGCGCCTCGGCGATCTCAAGGTGACTGTGCAGAATGCTTTGCGGGGCACTGCTTCGCAGGCATCTGCCAGCACCAGTGGTCCGCTGTGGTGTTTCCTGAAGATTGCGCTCCCCCGAATGACACCGGGCCCAGCGTATCTTTTGGTGCACCCGAGGAAGTAGAGATGGTTCCCGCTACATCAGAGGGAGAGCCGAGCAGTAGAGCGTTTGCCAGCGCGGGACAGGGACCGCCCGTGGTTTCTGCTCTGTCCCAGGCGGACGCCGAACTCTCGGCTATGCTCCTCCGAGCCGCCGAGGCGATAGGTCTGGAGGTGCCACGTGCGCATTCGGCCGACCCGTCTCGGCTGGATGACTGGTTCTTGGGTTCTCGGACTGCGGCACCGCCTCGGTCCCCCTCAGTTCCTTTCTTCCCGGAGGTGCATGAAGAGCTGACCAAGTCGTGGCAAGCCCCGTACTCGTCACGCTTGGCCTCCAGCTCCTCCCCCCTCTCCACCCTCGACGGAGGTGCAGCCAAGGGGTATGTGGAGGTCCCCCAGATTGAGTGTGCTGTTGCGGTGCATCTCTGCCCGCGTGGGCCGCCGCGACTTCTGTCCAAAGCACGTAAGACCTTGTCTGCTCTCGCGGGCAGGTCTTACTATGCTGCTGGACAGGCTGCCACCTCCTTGCACGCGATGGCAACACTGCAAATGTTCCAGGCCAAAGCGCTGAAACAACTGCACGAGGGTGGACCTAATCCAGGGGTAATGGAGGAACTCCGTGCCGCTTCCGACTTCACTCTTCAGACGACGAAGGTTGCCGCACGTGCCCTGGGCCAGGTGATGTCCACGGTAGTGGCTCAGGAATGCCACCTCTGGCTCAACCTGGCAGAGGTGGCTGACGCTGACAAAGTTCGCTTTCTCGACGCGCCCATCTCACAGGTTGGCCTCTTCTGCGACGCTGTTGAGGGCTCTGCCCAGGCAGTCCAACAGCAGGCTGAGGCCATCATCCACGTGCTGCCGCGTAGGGAGACGGCCAAACCTCCCAGCGCCTCGCCTCAGCCTGCCCGTCGCCAAGGACGTCCCCCTGCGGCTCCCAAACCAGCACCACCTGCTAATAAAAACTCCGCCTGCAGGGGGCGCCAGAGGTATGGCTTGGAGACACAGTGTATCGTGTATCAGTGTATCGAACCATGGTTATATTTATCAAAACTCGAACTACGTCCGAAGACGCTATGGGAACATTATACCAACGCTCCCATGACTCCGACACCCTGCCCTGTGTTTATGTCTCAACATACACTAGGACCTATCTAGGGCCGATGACCCAGGGGTCATACGTGTGTTCAAACCGTAGTAACGGATGAAAGTGGAGGGTGTGGACCATCCTGCAGCTTTGCAGATGTCCGATACTGGGACACCTGCCAAATAGGTCTTTGAGGCTGCCATACCTCTTGTGGAGTGAGTTTTGACCCCTGACGGTGAGGGGAGATCAGAAGCTTCATAGCCGATTGTGATTGTCTCAACAATCCAATGACTGATAGTATGCTTAGTAGCAGGTTGACCTCTTTTAGGTGGACCAAAACATACTAATAACTGGTCAGATTTTCTCCACAGGGCTGCCTTGTGCACATTGTAAGGACAAAATTAGCTCAAATATACAAATAAAAGAAAATCAGAATCATTTAAGATTCTATAGGGAATTTGAACAGAATCATTGTTTTACGGCGGATGACTGAGTCGGGCTGCGATTCAGTGAACGAGCCGTATAACATCAACTCTGAGCTGGATATTAAAATCCAGATAATAGTGTAAACACTATTAATAAGCACAGTAGCAAGATCGGCAGTTTACATTAACTTGTAAGCACAAAACACAAGATTTTTCAATTATAAATATGGCTTTATTGGATAGACCTAAGACATATAAACTAAACTAACACAAACACACGCATTCATATGAGTTGCAGGAAGAAAGAAAGTAAGAAAAGAGTGAGTTTAAGAGAATGAAAATGTGAAATCCCAATTCTACAGCAATAGGTGCTATTGCATCGGCTTGAACAACCATCAATCAAAAGATTAACTCCCGCATTGAGTTTGTCAATGAGGTTAACATTTTATCAAGTTCACCAGTTCAGTTTGAATCTGGAAGTTTGTTCTTGTGTTGCTTTTGTGTGCTACGGGATTGCCTCTGTGGTCCTTGTTGCCGAAAGAGGTTTGCCCGAGGTTGCTGATTGGCTGGAAGTCAGTCGTTGTGGAAGCCTTGGGAAGTGGGTGGTGGCTGAAGAAGAGCGGAGTCGTGGTCCACTTGGAGTTGATGGGGTGCGGTTTGGAAAGCACGGCAGGCAAAACTTAACTTAAACGAATTCTCACGGAAAGAAAAGAAAGTAAAGAAATAAAGAAACGAGACTGGACTGGCTTTCTTCTCATCGTGGCTAGGCAGCAGCAGATGTGCGTGCTGGAGCACGTGACACGAGCCTGGAGAGCTAAGAGAGTGTTACAAGAATAAAAGAGTTAAGACATCAATGTCTTGAGCTTTTAAACTTACAGTATCTTTGGAGACATCCCAAAATCGTGTTTTAACCACTAGATTTGATCTAGCTTCAGGTGCTGTGAGATTTCTCCTCCCATGCCAGTATGTTATCTTTCCAGTAACATGGTCTGAATTTTCCCGCTTTTGTAGGGAATAATTTGGACATGATTAATATAACATGAAATTGATACATTTGACTAAGAATTGGAGGTAAGAAACATCTCAAGCAAAAAAATTGAAGTAAAACCATACTAAACAAATATTCAAGTACAAACCATATACAAATAACCGAACTACATATACAATGAGTGATTAACACATGATAGTTAAATGTATGGGATACATATAATATGCAGTTATGCATATCAGTGATTCAAGTCCGGTTTAGTGTATTTTCAGGCCTGAATAGGCATATTGACAATCTCCTTCTTGAGTTGGGATTCTCAATGTGTATTCTTTTGTGTTAATATTGCAAGCTGTCCTGTGGCAGTGTTTGTTGGATCTGCTTAGAACTGGGTATGCAACCATTGGCTGATTTACAGTATGTTTTCCTGTCTGAGCAAGGCCTCTCTGTGGAATTTGGCTCCTGATGTTTTGATGTTCTGATTGAATTTTACGTGTCTGATTCACTGTGATCCCTCACAACGTACATGTCCAGGGCTCACACACGACACATACAATTCAACTTTTCCTGTTTAGCTGTTACATGCACTTTAAATGTACAGTGGGATACCCCTGTGGAGAACCTAGCCTGCAAATACTCAAGAACTGGGCAACTGGGCAGTTAGCAGGGTCTTGCATCTCGACACCATGAAGTGAAGAATTCCTACTTCAGGGAGTTCTCCTTCCTCGTTGAGGGAGCTCTAGAGTGGAGAATGGTCTCTACCACATTTTCTGGGATACCAGATTCTATGAGTTGTGCCCTCTCAGGGGCCATGCTCTCAGTTTCCACATTTCTGGGTGGTTGCGAAATATTGTGCCCCCTGCATGTGAGAGAAGATCTTTCCTGACTGGAATTTCCCAAGGAGGGCCAACTAGTAGATCTACGAGATCTGAGAACCATACTCGACCCTGCCAATACGGGGCTACTAACAGTAGGCGAACACTGTCTAAGCACACTTTCATTAGAAATCCTGGGAGCAGAGCGATTGGGGGAAAAGCGTACAGACGTAGCATCGGCCAGGTCTGTGTCATAGCATCCAGCCCCAGGGGAGCTGGAGGAGCTAGAGAGAACCAGAGGGGACATTGTGTATTCTGGTGACAGACAAAGGGGCCCACCTCGGCTTTGTAGAATCTTTTCCATATCTGCTCCACCTCATCTGGGTGAAGCATCCATTCCCCGGGCCTCAGCCCCTGTCTCGACAGGACATCTGCTCCTACATTCAACCGACCAGGAATGTACATTGCTCTCAGTGAGAGGAACTTCCCTTGTACCCACAGGAGGATCTGATGTGCCAGTTTGTACAGTTGCCGGGATTGCAGACCCCCTTGGCGTTTGATGTATGAGACCACAGCTGTGTTGTCGGTGTGTACTAACACATGATGGTTCATCAGGTCTGGGAGAAAGTGTTTTAATGCTAGAAACACGGCAATCTCCAGGCAATTGTTCCCAATCTCCCTTCCACAGGCCACGGGCTGAGCGGCCACTCATGATTGCTCCTCAACCAGTGAGGGATGCAACTGTCGCTATCGTTAGCTGGCGACCCGGAACTCCTAACACTGGGCCCTGATTTAGGAACCAAGGGCTTCTCCACATATCTAAGACTCGCACACAACTTCGGGAGACCTTGATCATTCAAAGCTGATTCCCCTTCGTGGAAAAACCCTTGAGTTTTAGCCACCACTGTAGGGGTCTCATACATAACAAGCCCAGCGGAATCATGCTGGCTGCAGCTGCCATCAGA
Organism: Enteromius trimaculatus; assembly: GCA_032361065.1. Classification (NCBI taxonomy): domain Eukaryota; kingdom Metazoa; phylum Chordata; class Actinopteri; order Cypriniformes; family Cyprinidae; genus Enteromius; species Enteromius trimaculatus. The sequence continues at coordinate 9,349 of JAUMHP010049914.1, read as the reverse complement.
CCCAACAGTTTCTAAAACTGTAGGATAGTGAGTGATCGGCCTTCTTTCACTCTCTTGACTGAACTGAGAATCGTTTCTATTCGAGCAGGAGACATTCGTGCCTGCATCATTGTCGAATCCCACAGAACTCCTAAGTAAGTGGTCCTCTGAGCCGGAAAAAGCACACTTTTCTTGGAATTCAGTCTTAACCCCAGTTGTTTGATATGATCTAGTACGACATCTCGATGTCGGATCACTTCGGTCTCCGACTGAGCTAATATTAGCCAATCGTCAATGTAGTTCAGAACGCGAACACCCTGAAGCCGCAGCGGAGCTAGGGCTGCTTCTACTACTTTCGTAAATGTTCGGGGTGAAAGTGCTAGGCCACAGAGGAGAACCCGATATTGGTAAGCTTGGTCCCTGAAAGCAAACCTCAGAAACTTTCTGTGAGAAGGATGAATGGATACATGAAAGTATGCGTCTTTTAGATCTACATTTGCAAACCAGTCCTCAGACCTGATTTGTAACACTACTTGTTTGCGTGTAAGCATCTTGAACTTCAGCTGACTGACTGAGCGGTTCAGTTGTCTGAGATCTAAAATGGGCCTCAGCCCACCATCCTTCTTCGGAACTATGAAGTACCGACAATAAAACCCAAACTCTATGTCTAAAAGAGGAACCAACTCGATGGCTTCCTTCTTTATAAGGGTTTCTACTTCTTGTTTCATTACCAGAGCCTGCTCTGTCTTCACCTTGGTGACGCCATTGAAATATAGCGGAGGAGATTTGAACTGTATTAAATAACCTCTCTCTGTTATGAACAGGACCCACTGAGACACATTCGGTAGAGCTTTCCAAGCTGCTAAATTGTGTACTAAGGGAGCCAACCACTCAAAGTTGGTCTCTGGTATTACTAGTGGTAATGGTTCTATGCCTTTGCCTTTCCTTATATGCCTATGCCTTGTGGTGTTCTCCTACACAGAAGCGCTGCAGGTGCACAGGGGGACGATATGTCTCTGAATCATTATTTCAGTGCTGCTATATTTGTGCATGTCTGCTCCGTGTTATTAAAGCTTCCTGTAAGTTGGTCCCCACTGTAGAGATGAGAGCTTCTTTGGGTCAGTCTTTTATCATTATCATATCAATTAATTACATAACTAATGAGGATTTAAGTGAATAATCACTATGCATGCATTTAACCGCTACGCGATTTTACTGATTTACACATGAGAGCAGGGCCCTCACCAGAAAATTTTGAATAGTGGGGTATTTTGTTTTCATAGAGGGATTTATGACCTCAGAAATAGATATTTACCAAAACAAAAACAACCTGTAGTTATTATTATTTAAATTGATAAAAAAAGTTAGAATTGTTTTTTGTGTTGCAACAAGAAGCCTAATGATCAATGGATCGGACAAAAAATGTGTCAAAAATAATCTATGCATTTAAGGATATGATTGGCAATTAAAGATTTTTAAATTCACATTCCTACAACTATATAAAACAACAAATCATAAAATGAAACACAAATTATAGACATATGGCTTTCATTATAAAGTTTATAAAAGTCTTTCCAAAACGAATGTATTTAAAAAGAAACTGAAACGCACCATAAGCCTGTTCAACATGAATAATACATTTCCACAAGATGCTCCGGTGGGATCTCTGAATTTACATTTATTTAGGTGTACACTCACAATAACAACAAAAAATGCCTAAAAGAACGAAACATTTCCATTTGATGATAAATTGGTTGGTCTGTGTTAAATAGCAGGTGATCTGCAGCTGGAATGTGTTATGACGAGTGCTCCTGTCTGCTCTTATAAGCTGGCAGCTCGTGCACAATGCGCGTCTTCACACAGAGGATCTAGCGCTTTGTTCTGGTAAAAGCACAAAAAAAACATTCACACGAACGTGCCCTTGCTCTTGAAATACAATCACTTAAATGAACACCAAGTTGGTTTTAATTAGAAAAAAAGACCTTTGCGAGGGTGGATTAGAACCCACAGCTTCAAAATACTACTCATCTATTCTACCACTAGACCACTACACCACACAAACAATGAGAGCAAATATATGATTTGGTTACTTTTCACCTTGTCCTTAAGTATATTTCATTGTTAATATTTCTATGTATGTAATAATGTAGTAACATAGTAACATCATCCATTTCCAAGGGATGTTAATCTGCAAGGTAAGTACAAGAGAGTCTGCGTTGTTGTTGTTTGCTGGTGGCGCACATCAAAGTGGAAGTCCTGGAGTGCCAGGAACCATCTTGTGACCCGGGCATTTGTATCCTTTGCCCGGGCCATGCACTGAAGAGAAGCGTGGTCTGTGAACAAGGTGACTACATCCCAGCAGGTAATTACAGAGCTCCAGGACTGCCCACTTGATGGCGAGGGCTTCCTTCTCCACGGCTGCATACTTTCTCTCGGCCTGGGACAGCTTACTGCTGATGTAAATGACCAGTCCTGGTGAATGACCTTCCTAGTCTGTCATTGGGGCAGCTATAGAGGAAAAGCTGGGGATGAAACAAAAGTAATATCCCACCAACCCCAAGAAGGCCCGTACCTGGGTCTCGGGGCTTCCAGGATGGACCGGACCTTGTCCTCCTTACCAGTCCTCTTCCCACGATGAAACCCAGGTACTTGGCCTCTGACATGACGAGATGACATTTGTGGGGGTTGGCGGTTAGTCCAGCCCACCTCAGATCAGACAGCACCCTCTGTAGTCGATCCAGGTGTCCTCCCATGCCTCAGAGTGGATGATGACGTCATCGATGTAGGCAGCGGCATACTCCTGATGAAGCCGGAGGATGACATCCATTAAACGTTGAAACGTGGCTGGAGCTCCATGTAACCCAAAGGGAAGGGCCCGGTACTGCTAGTGACCAGACGGGGTTGAGAATGCAGTTTTTAGTTTCGGATAGTGGTACCTGCCAAAAACCTTTTGTGAGATCCAAAGTCATGATAAACCGGGCCCTTCCCAGCCGCTTCAGCAGCCTGTCCACTCGTGGCATGGGCTAGCTGTCAAACTGGGATACCTCGTTTAGGCGCCGGTAATCATTGCAGAAACGGAGGGAGCCATCCGGCTTTGGCACCAGGACGATGGGTCTGGACCACGGGCTCCAGGATGGTTCTATCACCCCCAGCTTCAGCATTTTTTTTATTTTCGCCTTTATAGTCTGCCAATGGGCTTCGGGAATGCGATAGGGCCGCTGCCAGACAAGGACTACTGGTGGGGTAAGGATCTCATGTTGGATGACGGTGGTTTTGCCGGGGGTACTCCAAGAACACATCCTGGAACTGACCGACTAGGTGCCTCAGCTTGGCTTTCTGGGCGGCCGACAGATGGGGGTTGGTGTCTACAACCGCGGGCTCCGAAGTGACGAAGGCGGCCACCTGGTCCCAGTCCCCGATCCAGTGCTTCAGCAGGTTTATGTGGTACACTTGATGGAGGTTTCAACGTCCCGACTGTCGTACTCGGTAGTTAACTTGCCCCACACGTTCCTCCACCGTGTAGGGCCCCTGCCATTGGGCCAAGAACTTACATGCCGCTTTGGGGACCAGGACCATCTCCAGGATTGAATTCCCACGGTTGGGCCGCCAGTTTGTAGGTGCATTGCTGGGCCTTCACCATGTGTTCCCGGACTAATAGCATGACGCGATCAATCCTCTCCCTCATCTCCTGGACATGTTCAAAGGTGGTTTGAGGGGCTGCCGGCTGCTGTTACCAGGCCTTCTTCGTGACGTTGAGTAGGCCCCTGAGGATGGCAGGAACCCGATTGGTACCTGGGGGACTTCTCTGATGCCGAACAAGACATAAGGAAGTAGCAGGTCCCAATGCTTCTTGTCCTCGGCCGCCACCCTCCGGAGCATCTGCTTCAGCGTTTTATTAAAATGCTTGACGAGGCCATCCATCTGGGGGTGTTTAACTGACGTGCGGATTTGTTGAACTTTCAGCAGCCGGTAGAGGTAAGCCATTAGCCGGGACATAAAGGGGGGTTCAAAGGGCACCCCTATTATGGGCAGAGGAATAAGCGGACTGAGGGGAGGTTTCTGTGGAGAGGTAAGCTGACACGTTGGACAGGATTGACAAAATCTTCTCACCTCCACTTCCATGCCGGGCCAGTGAAATCAGTCTAGGACTCGGCTGATGGTATTTTGAATGCCCAGATGCCCGGCCATGGGATGGGCGTGGGAAAACTCCACAATCATCTGCGTTTGAGTCCTGGGCACCACAAGTAGATGTTTTTCCTCCCAACGGTGCTGTGCCATTAAGTACAACAGGCCATTGCAGACGATAAAATGTGGGAGAGAGTGAAGAGCCGGATGGACCTACTGGTCCACAAACCTTCTGACTTGGCCCCAGCAGTGCTTTAGTCTATCGTCCTCCTGTTGAGCCTTTCCGAAGGCTCCCCCTCCCGTAATCTGTTGAAAACATCCAGAAAGACATCAGTGTTACAAGAGGGGGACTCACAGTCTCTCCCACTGTTCTTTGTGGCGAACACTGGTCTTGGCTCCAACCCTGTGACTGTGGCCAGCATCGACGTCACGGGGCACGGGCAGGCTGTATGGCACGGGCTAGGGCGTCTTTGAACCCCGGCCAGTCTCTTCCTAGGAGTACAGGTACAGGTAATTCATTTACGACACCCACCTCAAGTTTTCTAGCTTCCTTTCCTTCTTTTATTTTTACAGTGTGAGCAGGAACTCGGTGTGTATCTTTATGAACACACGTGATCGGTAATTAGTAGGTGGATGACGGGCAGGGTCCTAACACGTCCGGACGAACAAGAGTGATGCCGATCTAACACCCTATACAGCCCTATACAATTGCCCATGAATCTCCACTTTAAAATGCAGCATTCCTTTCAGTACCTCTGCACAGCCTGCCATCCATATTTTTGTAGCTGGCACGTATGGGTCCATCGGCATGGGTTCGTCATGGGGGCTGGGCGGCCTGCGTACTGTGTGTGGGGTGCCCTCTGGCATGCGTCTCTCCTGGACCACCCTTGGGGAAACAGCAGCGCTCTCTCCCCAAGCTCCCGGTGGAAAGCCGCGTCTGTCAGCTCGATGGCTTCAGCAACTTCCTCCAACGTTTTTGGGCCCCGTATTCCTGCCGCCTGCCTCTTGGATCGGGGCAGCGCACTAAGCATTTTATCGACCACCACGCTCTCTGTGACCTGTCGTGGCGTGGGGCTTTAGTGTGCTTCATTCTACTGTATGTATTTTTCTGAAGTCAGGTTTGCATCTTCCATACTTAGAATTAGCTTTCAGAATTTAATGTATTTGTATTGATTTAATTTGATGTCTATGAATTGATTATGTAATTGGCATAATACATATTTACACAATTATAAGTATATTTGATTTTACTCTGATTTACTTAATCTAATTGCTAAAATAATTTAAATAAGTGAAGGTTTATGTTTCCATTAATCTGCATCCAGGGTTAAGCACATACTGCAGCAGTAGCATTCCATCCATATAATCTGTGAATGCTCTGTATACCACACAACAGATAAGTGGGATTTAGACACTTTATTTCAAAACACAATTGCATGATGTCACTAATTTATTATGCCAACAATGAATATTACAGTAATATGCAACACTATTAACCAATTAATCAACATTAAACCATCTTCTGAGTAGATATTTGAACTAGACATGTGCTGGTATTGGGTAATGCAATATATCACGATAATGAATATTCACGGTATTGTCATTGTTGGCACTTCAACAGCCTAAAAACAAAGCATTTGCGCTACTTTCTAACTGAAATTAATTAAATATCCATTGTTTTTTGGGGGGGGGTTTTTGCAGTGGTGTTCATTACAACCACCAAATACTATTTAGTCCCAATGGGCTATTTATTTTAAAATTCTCTATTATTCAGTAACAATGTACGGTACATTAGGGCTTCAATATTTATTGTTAGTTAATGAATTAGTTAAACTCCTTATGAAAATGAAATTGATAATGTACAGTAAATGCATTTAACTAAGGTTAACCAAGGATATATTACTGTAAAGTGATACCTATTGGTCTTTTAAATCTTTTGCACTTTAATCCGTGTAAAAAAATGTTGTGCCTTATTAAAGCTGTTGTACTGTGATAAAAGCATTAGCAATTAATCATTTTAAACAAAACAAACAAATATGGTCCCCAACAATAAGAAATTGATTTGATTTCCTAATTGGTCTCTTTCGGTTTGTGTGATTAAGGCCGGCAGCGCTGAATGAAGCGGGGGTACAGACAGACGTCACGGATGTGATGTCGGTTCAGCAGCCAGGTGAGAAATCGCTCCAGACCCAGACCGTATCCGCCGTGAGGACACGTGCCAAACTTCCTCTGCAACAAACAGACATTCACACGCTTAAATTCTGAACATCTGAATATTTTAGTTATTGTGGTATGACAGAGCTGGGCAACAATACAATTATGAGTTAAAATTATTAGAAAATTATTCGTTTTTTCTTTTCTTTTGCTGTAGTGTGTTTTCAGTTTACATTTCCAAACATTAATTTTGCCATTAATTGTAATAATCCAGTGGTCTCTTAACACAAGGAGTCTGACAACATCCAGTGCTCCACACAGAGATTGGATCATCAGTCTGTCTGGAATGACATGAATAAACTGAGACCATGGAGACCCCTGCTAACAGGGCCTTTGAGGCTGCCACACCACGTGATGAGACTCCTAGCCTTGGCGGGAGACCAGAGGACTCGTAACATGTATTAATGGCATCCACTATCCATCGGCTCAAAGTCTGTTTAGTCGCTGGACACCCCTTCTTGGGTGGCCCAAAGCACACAAGCAACTGGTCAGACTTTCTTCACAGGGCAGCTCTGTGGACGTCGCACTGGACGCATACAGTTTAGCTTCTGCTGGCCAGGGTCCCTGAAGGGAGGAGGGTTGAAGGCCTGTAGTACTACTGGCTGTGGTATGACCGTAGGTACCTTAGGACTGTAACCCGCTCGCGGGTACAGGAAGGCTTTGGCCATGCCAGACGCAAAGTCAAGATGTGTAGGGGCCACAGATAGGGCCTAAAGGTCACCTACTCTCCTCAGAGAACACAATGCTAGTAAAAGTGTGGTCTTTATAGTTAGCAAACGATCTGAGATCTCCTCTATGGGCTCAAAGGGTGGCCCACAGAGGGCCTCTATTACCACAGCCAGGTCTCAAGTTGGTACCCGGGAACGTACCGGAGACCTCAACCTCAGTGCACCGCGGAGGAAACGTATGACCTGGGGTTCTTTACCCAGTGTCTACTCACCGAGAGAGGAGTGGTAGGCTGATATAGCCTTCACGTAAACCTTCAGGGTGGAGTGGGTGACCCCAGTAGAGAATCTACTCTGCAAGAATTCCAGCTCTGGACTGGAGGATGGTCTCAACAACCTCGGTGAGAGACCTGCTGCTAAGAGTTGTGCCCCATCAGGGGCCACACTCTCAGCCGCCACAGCTCTGGGCGAGAGTGCACTATGGTGCCCCCCACTTGTAAGAGGAGGTCCCTCCTGATCGGTATCTCCCATGGAGAGCTGTCTAGGAGGGATATCAGGTCCAAGAACCATACTTGGCCCGGCCAGAATGGCGCTACTAGCAGTAGACTGACCGAGTCCCAGCGCACTCTCTCCAGAACTCCTGGGATCAGAGCAATCGGGGGAAAGGCGAACAGAGGATGAGTGAGATGTCTGCCAGAGACACCCCTCAGGGTGATCTCCTGAGGGCGCGGGTTCGAGCAGGCACCACACCCTCGGATGAAGTGTGCTGTTCCCCAGCAGTGGCTGCCCTCTGAAGCCCTGAAACACTCCCTTCAGGGCTTTTTCTTTTTCTGCGGGGCCTGTTTCCTCCTTTCTTTGAGGAAGACCCTCAGGTCTTTACGATTTTTCATAGGCCCGTAGAGGAGTGAGATAGGGACTCGTCTGTCTCTGACTCCTTGCGATCCCCGCGAACGCCGCCAGCCAGCGCTGCGAGGATTGCTTTTGAAGGCTCCCTCATCATCAAAAAGAGCCCTCCGGGAGCGAAGCACAAGCAAGCGGCATTCTCTCACAATGCCTGCATCTCTCCTCATTATCTGGCTGGAGAGCTGCATCTGCGTGTGTCGCTCCCATGCAGACAACACAAAGCGTGTGTGTGTCCTCGGGCAGAATGTAACGTTTGCATGGAGGTGCACACACATTATACTTTTGTGAGCTGCTCTCACCCTCTTAACTCCTAAGCTTTACTGAATGACAGAAAGCTGTTTGTCAACCGGCATTCCATGTGCTTTTATACTCCCTGGCCAGTGACGTCACCCACAGATGACGTCCCAATTCACGATTGGCTGATTCAACACAAGATTCAGAGCAATCACGCTGAGGGTGTTCCCATAGCGTCTCGTCGACGCAGCTCGAATTCCAGAAAAGGAACTGATATTTCCTTGACACACTACAGCAAAAGATAAAAAAAACTTGCATAAAACCATCTTTAGCTGCTGAAAATACTAGTGTTCTAACAATTTTGGCTGTATATCAAATTAACTGTATATCAAATATCAAAGATGATTTTGCATTTCAACTGCATTTTTATTTCCAAACCTTTTTTAAAAAATTGCACATATTTAAATATACTCTATCAAGCAAAGGCACGAAAAAGACACACACACAAAAAAAAACTCTTCTCCGCATGGGTGCATTTCTTGATAAAAAAATTCAGTAACAACAGTGAAATATTGCATTTAAAATAACTGAATTTTAAGCATTATTTATCCAGCTTTCAGTGTCACATCATCCTTCAGAAATGATTTGCTGATTAAAAAACATTTCATTCATTTTAAATAATGTTAAAAACAGTTGTCTTGCTTCATATTTTTGGGGGGAAATCATGATGCATTTTATTTTTCAGGATTCTTTGATGAATAGATTTGATCAATTTTGATCAATTGCTGAATATGTCGATAAATAAAATATTTTTTAAATCCAAAATTTTACATTCTAATGCATACAAAACCTAGCTAATACTGTTACCTGGTCAGTGTACCAGTAGTAGGGTGTGGGGTCAATTTTCTCTCTCTTGTACCCTTCCAGGAGTTCCTCAGCGTCCCAGATACGCATGGAGCCTCCAACAATCTCTCCAACGTTGGGCATCAGCACATCCACCTAAAAAATACAAACTTATGAGCCAATTTGAACCCAATTCTGCTGAATACTGCTCTTCTAAAGACTAATTTATGAAGATTTGGGTAAAATCCACCAGAATGTGAACATATTTTCCTAAAGTAATTTTTTTATTATTTTTATATGATTTGTGTGTATATATATATATATATATATATATATATATATATATATATACATTGTGTGTGTGTTTACTTTGAGACTGCGGGTAA
>JAUMHP010049532.1:0-22334 GCA_032361065.1 Enteromius trimaculatus | reverse complement strand
ACTGATAATAAAACATCAGCATATTAGAATGATTTCTGAAAGGTCTGAAAGTGACACTGAAGACTGGAGTAATGATGGTTTGTATCACAGGAATAAATTACATTTTAAAATATATTCACACAGAAAACAGTTATTACAAATTGAAATAATATTTCACAATAGTACAGTTTTTTTCTGGATTTTTATTCTAATAAATGCTGTATGTATGCATATGTATATATATATATATATATATATATATATATGTATGTATGTATGTATGTGTGTATGTGTGTATGTGTGTGTTTATTTTGTCAGGCATTCTCAGATTTACCAAATTATTGTGCTTCAGTAAAATTATTTTATGTCTTATGTCTTATATTTGTGTTTAATCCATTCGGAACTGGTTAGAAGTTAAAAATAGTGTGTGTCTTTTTACAGCCAATGGAGTAGGAAATTATTGCTTTCACATCTTGTCCTTGAAAGAAATCTCCTTATCTGCTTAAATTTGAAAGAGCTAAAAATATTATGAGAACTAGCAGAGAAACAAATCCTTCTTACCAATGGAAGATTACAGACATTCTGACTTTACCTGTGCTATCAAACATTTCATAGAATTCACCGCGTTGCCTTCAATCAGAAAATCAGTCAGAATAAGGAAAGAATAAGTTCCTGTTTTGATGGTTGATTTTGTCATTTATCCTGAAAATTGACAGGATAAATGGCAGCATCAAAACACCTGCTATCATTTTAGCTGGTAATTCAGTGGGTTCTGAGAAAGAGAAGAATTATTGTAGAAAATAATACAGGGAAGGACTGAGCTTTCTCTCATGGAAATATGTTCTAGAACAGGGAGTTCCAGGAGGAGTGTGATCGCATCTAATCTTCTGCTCGGGGAGACTGCTTTTGATTTAGAGAGACTGTAGGACCTTTCTCAGAGGTGACAAGGAGAATAACATATTCTGTAATGATGCATGCTGTGATGGAGGACCTGAACCACAGTGGCCCAAACATTGGACCTAAATAGATATTACAATAGTCATTGTTGAAAGTCAATACAGTTTAAAGTTAAACAGCCCTTAAAGTTGTTCTTAACCTACAGAATGAACAACTTTCCTCTGTGGAACATTAAAGAAGATATTTTGTCTAATTTTTAATGCACACAATTTTTTTTTATTATTTTTTTTTTTTACCAATTTTAAAATGATTCAAAATTGTGTGTTTTTGTTCAGCATGGTAATGGAGTGATATTTTGGTAATGCAAAGAAAAATAGCTTTTACAAAACAGGTTTGGACATTTTCTTCTTGTCAAAAAGTATAATAGTTAATCTGCCCTCCACACTTAGCTATTCTGCTTGGTTGCCTGTGTTAACTTGAGGGTAGTTAATGCTCTCTAAAATGGCCTCCAGTTTATTAACATAAACTACATGTGACCCTGGACCACAAAAATCATAAGGGTCAGTTTTTGAAATTGGGATTTATAGATCAACTGAGTAAATAATCATTTCATTGATTCATGGTTTGTGAGTAAAGGACAATATTTGGCTGAGACATAACTATTTGAAAATGAAAATGCAAAAAAAAACTAAACTAAATATAAAGAAAATTGCATTTTTATGTTGTCCAAATGAAGTTCCTAGCAATGGATATTACTAATCAAAAATTATGTTTTGATATTTTATGAAAGGAAATTTACAAAATAGCTTCGTAAGACCTGATCTTTACTTTATATACCATGGATCTTTTTTGGCATAAAAGAAAAAAAAATTATTTTGACCCATACAATGTATTGCTGGCTATTGCTACAAAATATAACCATGCTACTTAAAGGGGTCACACAAACCCAGTTTTCCACAAGCTAATATGATTATTTAGGGTCTTAATGGAAAGTTTGTAATAGTTTGTTTTAAAATTCCTCAAAGATAGTTTTAAAAATGCTAATTTTACCCTGTCATAAACAGCTCTTTTAAAAATCACTCTGTTCTGTGTACCTCCCCCTTTTTTTAGCCGTATTCATGGTGAAACTTGCTAATTAGCACATTATTAGGAAAGACGATTTGCAAAGATTCATTAAGACATTATACTCACTGCTTCTGTAGGTGAGGCTAGATCATGAATGATTCGTGCGAACATAAACACATTTTGGTTGATGAAGGGGACGTTTCCCTTCAGAACCAAACGTAACGTTAATCTTCTGCCTTCAGTCAGTCAGATGTGTGACGTTACACCAACATGCATTTGAGAATGGCTTGATTTCAGAAGGGGCAACTTGTTTTTATTAAATTAAAAAAAAAAAATACCTGTGGATCTTTATCATTGTAGGTTGGTTGTGTACACACACTCCCAACACACATTTCAGTCCAAACAGCTTTAAAAAGTGCATGTACCACTGTATGACCCCTTTAAGACTGGTTTTGTGATCCAGAGTTACAAATAGGATTCTGAAACGTTTGTTTAAAGGAAAACTGTTTGCAGATGTCACCTGGTTTTATACTTGAATAAAATGAAATCGTTTTTTCACCTAAAAATACTTCAAGTGTCTTAAAGGGAATGTTCACCTAGTAATGTAAATTCTCTTATCATTAACATTATTTTGACAGATTTGTTGTTGTGGTTAAGGGTGGGCTATTTATGTGTCCAGAGATTTGAAGCCACTGTAGTTTAATTGCGAAAACTTAGAAAAGCAATGTACACTGGCAACGTTACGGTCATAAACTTCTAAATTGATACTCCCAAAACAAATGCAAATCAACAAACAAAAACAAAGATGCGACACCCATTCTCATCAGAAAAACACAATAGCACATTCCAGGTTTGCATCATCAGTGTTATCTGTTCATATGACATGCCCACACTAAGCCACACACATTCCTGAACAATGTTACACGTATGCATGCTGTGTCCTCTCTTTGCGCCCCTGGCGTCTCTGTGCTTCTGGGAAAAAGATTTTCCGAATGAGTCCACTGGTTGACCTCACTCTTTTCCAAAAGGGGTTTATGTGTAAAGCTTGACCTATTGTCTGACTTACCCCGGAATGCACTGGCATGAGTGATTCGTAAAGAGTCTGTGTGTGAATGAGTGACTGAGTATAATAAGGCTGAATGAGTGTATAAGTTGCTGTGTGTGTTCTTTCTTATTGGTGCCTTAGGTTTTGTCAAGTCCATAATGGGAAGGCGACGTTCCCTCCCTCACATTCACTCCGCTGACTGGAGCCTTCGAAACCAAGCAGAGAGACAGGCGGTCAACTTTGTACTACAGGGTATTGTGTGCGTTTCCACTTGTGTTTGTAACATTTGCCACATCTATGATCGTCACAGTGGCTGTGTGTGTCCCATCAGGCTCAGCTGCAGACCTAGCCAAAATGGCAATGATCAAAATCTGCTCTCAAGTGGCTTCTGCCTCTTACACTGCCAGGTACATCCATCCATTCATCCAATCCAATTTTCCACTCCACCCCTCTCTTATAATCCCAAGTGTACCTGAATAATACATTTTGAATATGGGAAATGCAGTAACATTTTACAGTAAGTTTCAGTTAGTCAAACATATGGATGTAAAAACAGTCAGTCATATAAGTTTAGAACAAAATGATTGAGACTAAATTAAAAGCAATGAAATTAATTCATTTTGTTGAACCATCGCTCTAATGCATTCTATTGCATTATTCACTAACAAAGGAAATAGTTTTCGCAGCATTTGTTAATCTAGATTCATATGAATTTTTACATATGCTAATACAATCTTTCTTATCCAAGGATGCCTTTCCTTTTCTTTTTTTCTCTACACGTCCCTGATTTTCTCATTCTCTTTTTCTCCCTCAGCCCGTCTGTGTGAATCACTCAACTTGCAGTGCAGCTCTATATATTACAGTCATTTATCTTTGTTAGCATCCCTCTATCCCTCCTTCATTCTTCCTCCTCGCCCCTCCCTCCGAGTCTCTTTCTCTTCTGTTCAGCGGGCATTAGGAGATGCTGCAATAGAAGGCTTCAGGACCAGTGTAGAGCAATAAGAATATTTGACACATCTAATGTAATATTGCTGTCACACTCCAGAAACTAAACACATCATGGGCTGGTGGTCATAGTCTGGTTGTTACATCTTCATGTTAAGATTGATAGTTCTGTTCTAGTTTCTGTGTGTCTTTATCTTTTTAGGCTGGTGGCTCAAATCCATGATGAGCTGCTGTTTGAAGTGGAGATCTCACAATTGGAGCAGTTTTCTGGTGAGGGAGACAGAACACGTCCTGTTATATGAACATAAAAGAAATAGGCTAATTTTGGTGAAATACATGTTTCATTTTAATTAGTTCTGAGTGAATAATCTCTTTTCTCCCCTGTAGTCTATTTTATTAGTACTTATTTACTATTAAAGTTTTTATTAATATTTTGCATTAGCATTTCTATTTCAAATTTCTAATTTTTGTTTTTAGACATTAAAGTTAAATTTAACATTTAACATCTAGTTAAATGTATGATTTAGTTGTTGGTTCGGTTTAATAAATGCAGGTCATTTATTTTCAGTTAGTAATTTTAGTGTTTCAGCTTTCAGTGTTTATTTTTTTGTGCTTTAACTTATTTTATTAGAACTTTCAGGTAATAAACATAATAAAACAAAGATAGTAACTGACATTAAGCTACCAATGCTGTCAATATAGCATATCTAATATTTTACTCAACATATTTAATTGATAAATCTTGATAGATGTGTATAGAACAGTTAGTTCAGAGACAGCAATTTAAATATTCTGTTTGGTTGAACAGTGTTGGTGAAGGAGACCATGGAATCTCTTCAGCACATTGAAAATTTGGGAGTGAATCTCTCTGTAAGTGAACACCCACGCAGCTTCATTTAAATGATGGTCAATTTATCTTAGTACAAGAAAGAGCTTTTGGATGTAGAGAAAGTAACAAGCCGTGATATATTTAGGTTCTTCCTTGTTGCTTCACACATTTTATAGCTCTAATAGTAACCTTAATCATATCAGACAGATTTTCAAACAGATTTGTCCACTATGAAGGCGATTCATTGTGTCATAGGGTTTGATTGGTAACCTAATTAGGCTGCACTGCATTTCCAGACGGCCTTCCCTCCTACAGCCTGGCTTTAAATTACCGTAAAACTAAATGATGTAGCAGATGTAGATCAGGCACTCTAGTGATCCCAGTTCTTTTCTCTCTATTCTCAGGTGCCGCTCAAAGTCTCATTGTCCACAGGACCATCATGGGGTTCATTGTACATGAACCTCCCCTGCACCACTACAGCTACTTCTCTCTGAGTCTCCCGCTCTTCCTCTCCATCCCGTAACTATGGTAACCGGGCAGCTGCAGTTCCCAATTCTTGTTTCTCACTGATGTATCTGAGGGCAACGGTAGGAGCAAGCTGGATCATACCAGTTATTTTGGGGGGTGGGGGCTTCTCTTGATTCATTTTTATCCTTTTACTGTTGGATTTGGTTCTTCTTCTCACTGTTAGAAGCTACTATCTCTCAGCATAAGAATAGAAATAGCTATTAAACTAGGTTTTTTTTGTTCATTTACGGTGTTTGTTCATCTTTTGTTGACATGTTCAATTAATCTTTTAGCAAATAATAAATATGGGCCTTTGACATCAGGACTTAATTTCATATGTTTTATTCGCTTGGTGAGCTGATGGTGCTGCTATCTGTTTCTAAGCTGCTGTGATGGAACGTCTGTCTCCTGATGAATATTAATAAACTCAGTCCTCATTTAGTGAGTCTCGCTAACTCCATTTTAGACCCATTAATCTTATCTCTTCCGCTTTCACGGCACCTTGCAACTCGCTTAGCAGCAACCCACTGGCCTTTTGTTGCATCTCTGTCTCATGTGTACACAGTTCACACACACACACTGACCCAGATTTTCAGTGTCCGTCCGTGGCATTAGGTCTTCATTGCCCCCTCGCTATACACTCTATCAATACAAACACACCCTTGAAAAATGTTCCAGTCGCTGTTCTTGTTGCTGTTGTGTTTTCAGAGGCAGTAACAGCACAGATGGCTATAGCTCCCACTGAATGTCATGATATCCCTGAAAGCCTATTCTTAAGGGTCTGGCACTGAGAGTAGAAACATATTACCCCTGCTAGGTCATGATCTGTCTGTTCTCTCTTAAAGTCATTAATTAATGCTCAGCATCACTTAGATTTGTTACAGGAGAAGATCCTTTAGGATGTGGGGGTTCAATAAAAAGATAAGTGGTATGTTTTAAACAAACTATTTGAGTCATCCATATTTTTTAAGGCCAAGAACTGTATTACAGTGGGTCTGTTTACACCTGGTCACTTTCACTGGTCACTGCGTTTTCTTTGATCGAATAGCGATCTGATTTATAAAAATGGTATCATTTATTTGCACTTGGGACACATTAATGTGTCTTTGCAAAATGGATCCATATCTGATCATCAATTCCCCATGCTGCATGTATTAGTATTAGCTCTGTCGCATCTGGCAATGACATATCATATGGCCTATAACACACTCTCATATGTTTATTATTTTAATATTTTGTGAGGAGTAAACTTTGTTATGATTAGATATAGACAGAGAAAACACATGAGGTGACTAGGTGTAAATAGGCCCAACGTTTTGACTGAAATAAAAGGTCCACTGCTGTCAATAGCATTTCAAACTATATTGTCATAGTTAGAGGTAAATAGTTTTGCCCTAATTTAACTATTTGGTAACTTTTGAAAGTCCCTGATGTGTGTGCATTTGTTGCTTTTAAAACGTGTTCAGACACATGTGTACAAGCTTTATGAATCGTTCCTTTAATTGATACAGTATGTACATCCTTTTCTTTCATAAATCAGGAAAACTTTTCTTTACATCTTTACAAAGTTCCTGTGTATTGAGGAAATGAAAGAAAAGGGGGGTAACTTAAACAGCAGTTAAAGAAAAAAAAAACTCCAAAGGAAACTCAGGCAGTACAATGATTTCAGACTCAAAGAACCAGGTGATCACTGCGACCAAACAGGTAAGGCAAGGTCAGATTTACCATAATTAAACCCTCAAAACTCCATTCTACCCAGCCTTCATTATCATACTAGACCCAGCCCCATTTGTGGCTTCTGACCCCGCCTCATTTAAGGCTGCATATCATTTCTCTGCTGTTCTTTGTGTGGGCTTGTTTCTATAGTAACAGGCAGCCAATGACTGAAATGTGACCACGCTGACATAAATGGGGCAACTTAAACCAACTTACACCAGAAATTGTAAACATAAGCAAAAAAAAAAAGTGTTACTGCCCACTTGTGAAATTATCTTTTTTAAGTGCCATACATTTCCAAAGTTTTTCCAGGGATTTACCCGTAAATTAGCAGTAATTTACAATAATTAGTAATCCACCAGCACTTTACAATGCTTCTAAAAGCCCATAATAAGTGCTAAGAGGATGCAGGGTCTCTGAAAGTTGCTTTGCTCTGACTGGCACAAACATAAGCTGATTGTATAGTTAGTTGTGTCTCAGTTTGCAGTTGTTTCCCAAAATGTATTGTTGTTGTTTTTTTCTTTTTTGTAAACATCTTAGTTATATTCATATAGTTTCTGTTACAAAATGATCATAAAATGTCCCCAAATGCTATTTACAGTAAATTACACTTTACAGCTTTACACATATTGAAATGTTAATAAAAAAGGTTACTTGATTTCGTTTTCAAGAAAAATGATAAAAGCTTTGTTAATATGAACCTGTGCGTATTAAGCCATTTGTAAAACTGGTTGTGTGGTGTTGATTACTCGTTTTGAACATTGTCACAGATTGTTGGAGACTGCAGTCCTTGTAAATCAGAAGACAGTGGATATTTGAGACTGATCAATCTTGGTTCAGAGTTGACACAACTTTCAGAGGCCCATGACATCACCCAGTCACAAAGGTCTTTCACTTATTTTTGCAGGTGTCATATCAGTACAACATAAAAATTCACCATAAACTGAAGAATTCAAGATGCAAGTAAACATGTTAGTTAATTAGAATTGAGGAAATATAAAACATAATGAGAATATACAAAAAAATAAAATTCACATTCACACCTTGTCAGGCCTTGGCTTGCCTGTGGTGATGTTGCTGTGCCAATACTAATAACATCTGAGTGACTGTCACCAGTAAAGTATGAGGGATTGAACATCAATGCAGCATTTTAACATTTTATAATCTCATGGATCATGTTCTTATGTTTTTTTTTTCAACTGTGATTCTTTGTATTATTGCTTGATAAAATGGCACATAGGCTTGATTTCCAAATGAGTTCTACAAAGATGAGTTGTGACAACATCTTAAAGACAAACAGCAAAAGAAATGTAATGACATACAGCAAATATCTTGACTTCGGCAAATATAACTTTTAAAAATACTGTTAATGCATTGTAGTGGATCATAGATAAGCATACGAGACATACCATTATTAAAAAAATAATAAATAAAATAAAATAATCGTACAATTGTGCTACAAGTGCCACTATCTCCTTGCCACTTGAAGCCACATTTAAGGGAGTGCTTTCAAACTAGAAAATAAAGGGAAAAGGGAGCAGCTCCACACTTTGGTGCCTGGTCTTGTTCCGTGCATCACCTAAAGGGTGACAGTGATGGAGCAAGGCCATCTACCATTGTCTCCCTTCTCCTCTGTTAAGTGAAACATTCTTAGCAGCCATCTCTTTCATGCAGGTTACCAAGGTCAATCTGAATGCCTTATCAACAGTACTTTCAAACAAACACTAGAAATATATACACAAAGACAGCACATTATTTCTATGTTGTTGTTCTTTTTTTTCTCCTTTTTCTGTTTTTTAAGACTTGGGTAAAACCCCAGCTTCTTATCCTTGTGTAACAACTCGGCTGCTCTCTTGAGAACTGCTGCAGCTTTCAGAGATTTTCAGAGTCACCAATCTAAGCCCACATATGACACACTAACTGTATACATAATTCCAATTTAATTGAGCCTTTAGCATGTCGTACGTTTTAGCATGTGCAAAACTAGAGGCATGATCAGGAACTGGTCAACGGGTTAGTTAAACACAAGCAGTAATCATGGTGTTCTTGCACTTGCTTGCAATTTTAGCATTACAATAAGGCTCTCATCAATCTGTCAACAACACATGCACCTTATACATGAAATCCCCAATCCCATGCTTACTGCATTCAGAATAATAAGATAAGGATTTTCAAGGTAGTTGCACTACATTATAAGAATAACACTCATAGCAAAAGACCTCAAGTACATCAAACACTGTTCGAATCTGGATCTTCAAAATACGCAATACATTGCTGATTGCCGTGTACATTCACATCTGCCAGCACTACGGTAAATCCCATTAAGACATTTGTGTGATTTTCCCAGTTGATCTGATACTGATTCCTAAATGTTGGATTGAATACAATTTCGTGCTCCTTATGCATTTTCATACTGTATTGCATTTATGTGTATTACTTGTGGATTGTTTTGGCCTTTCACAGTTTAGCACAAATGTTTCACAAGATTTCAGCAATCTGTAGCCTGTTTGCTATAGGTTTACACTGCCTTGCATATTGATAGTTTAAATATCCCAGCATGGATTTAATCAGCCCAACCTTTCTTTTTAAGGATGTTACGTGCATTCAAACCCAGCTTAACTGGCCGCTTAAGTCAATTTTAAGGGAGACAGGTGAATGCTATGTCTAATTTGACTTGGTGCCTTTTAGTTTCAACCCGCATGGCTAAAATAAAGACGTCCTCACAGGTAAAGCGAGAAGCGTCACATAACAGAACTGCAGTCAAAACAGTGCACTCAGATTAATAATTTTCAAGGCCTTCTTACGAGAAAAGGACATTTCACAATATCCTAAACGATGACAGTAAGTATTTAAGAATAAACTGAAATGACATAGAAATATCAAAAAGAAACAGCTCCACTTTTAAGACTTGCCATGTGAAAGATGGTATTTTCTAGCTCATTTTTCTTTCAAAGACGTTTCATGCAACAACAATGTCTTCTGAACAATGAAACACATATATTTGTTATATGTTCAGTTTAAAAAAAGCTTGTTTTACATAGTTTTAAATATACTTCTTTTCCAGGGCAGGCACCGTACGCACAAACCAGGTACAGAGGCATGCCACAAACTTGCATTGCTTTTGCATTCTACTATTGGCAGCTGTGATGTCATTGAAGCAGCAAGCTGGTGGGTAGTCCTTTTATTTGGTTGACCCCGCCCATCTCACATTCTAAGCCATGCCCACAACTCTCCACACAGCTACTGTGACATCACAGAGGGAGGGAGGTATGGGGATAGTACAAGCTAGAATGGGAAAAAGGCAGCGCAACAAGACTCCGTGGCGCATGCAGAGATGGGGGTGGGGTTAAAAGGTTGGGGACGTAAGGGAGGGAGAGGTCTGACCCAGGGTTGCAGTCAGATTCGGATGGGGGTGGGGTTAAAGTCCAGGAAAACTGACTATGTTCATGTTTGTTATTTTTTTTGTGTTTTCTTCTTTTATTTTTGCACTACATGTTATTTCTATGTATTTTAAATCACATTTAGTTTCTTAACTTTATACAACATTATGTCACAGATGAGGCTCATTGTGGTTTTATCTCTCCCTGTGCTGGTACTGTGATCGGAGGATAGATACAGAGAGAGAGATTATGGGTATGTCATATATATGTATTCAAACATTTTACATATACATATTGAATAGTTGTAGAATATAAAGCCTTATATATTGTTTACTTATACAGTCCCTTTTTTGTAATATTTATCCAAATTTAGATTTGTGCTCAGTTTGATTTTGGTTTTATCATTTATATTGCTGCTTTTATGCTTCCCAAGTTGAATTTGAATACACTTGGCGCCTGGTTGCATTTGTTTGTATTTTAGATATTGCATCAGAGGAGCAATATCAGACTGGGAAGCATGACCACAATTCAGCAATTTTATAGTAAGTTTCCCCAAAACCCGAATCTTGAAATTACCCACAAAGTGTACAAAAGTGTAATCAAGTAATTTTCATCAAATTGGTACACAAATAGATATGTGCTAAAATTGGATCAATGATGCAGATTATCACAGTATATGAAATGTGTGGATCAGATTTCAAGTTATTATTATTTTTAGATTTCAGAAAAGTGACTTTTCTGTAGCAATTATGTCTGTAAACACTAGTTTCACTGATTGTTACTTTTATGTCAGCCAAATAAAGTGTAATGTAACATCTTTTTTATTTATCGTTCTCTTCATTCATGAAAAACATTCCTGTTTTTCTAGTAATTTCTGACCTTTCTTAATGTTGGTAATGTGGCTCAGGACTAGGAACCTGCTTAACAAAACAAAGATTGTATTGCAGAGTTGTTACGGTAACTTATTAAATAGGGTGATGCTTAGGAATAGAAATCACTGGCTTCATAATATTCCAAATTTCTAGCTCTTTTTGTTCATTGGTTAGGCACAGTTAAAAATTCTGTGCTTTGGACTAAAAATTACAATTCGATGGACTCTTATGACTCCACCAGACTGCTGCTGTTGCAAGTTTCAAACATTTTTCCACACAAGGAAGGTGGCATCTGATAGGGTGGATCAAACCTTACTACCTCCTTTCCTCCAGTTTACGATGTCTACTGGATCATGAGCTTTTACAGTGGTCTGTGCTACTCTGTGGATTGGCCTATAGAATGGTTTGGGAAAAGGTCAGAAGCAGAATTTAGCTGCCTTGATGTGTGTTTCAAGGGGGAATCTGTCACTTTAAACTAATTTACATTTATATCCAATTAAGATAAACTCATTTGGGCTATTCAGTTGTTCGTGGCGTTTCAGGGCAAGATGAATAAAAGCAGAAACATGAAAGGAATGAAACCCTCTTCAAAAACAATGATCATGAAAAGTAGTAGAAAAACTAAAATGAATAAAACTAAAGGTTGTAGGAATAGACTTAAAAAAAAAGCCCAAAACATAAATAAATAGAAGAAAAAGACCGGGTCAATGGGTGGTTCAGGGTTGTTGCCGGCATCGTCGTTTATATTCTATCTTCTGCGCTCATATTAACTGTCTGTCTCTCACTCTTCATGAAGCTGCAATCGGTACCGGCTGTAGCGAATTTGGAAGAAGAGCCTCTCCAGCGGTGAACGGGTCATCCCAGGCAGCGTGTAGTCCTCAGTCTCTCCCACTCGCCGGAAACCCAAAGACTCGTACAGCTTGTGGGCGGCCATCTTGACTGCAGTTGTTCCCAGAACCACGGCCGAGTAGTTGTTGAACATGGCAAATTCTAGAACACGTCGACCCAGAGCCTTGGCGATGCCTTTTCCACGGTAGTGAGAATCCACTGACATGCGACGGAGTTCAACGGTGTTGTCGTCTTCTCTCCCTTGCGCTGCCACGATGCCGACGACCTGGCCTTGCAAAACTGCCACCCAGAAACAAGAGCCTGTGGGAGTCGAAACAAAGAGATTATCAGTTTTGTGATTAAAGTAAACCGTTGACAATTTTTTTTTGACATTTTTTTTTACAAAAAGTAAAAGAGAAAGAGCCTTTTTTTTTTAAAGTCATTCGGTTCTAGACTAATTGAAATCCATTCATCTTACATTATATAGAAAATCAACCATGCTACTATGCAATATCCAATAAATGTGCTTCTGTTAAATAGTAAAACACAGTTAAACTCTACTCAAGTATGTATTCATTTAGCACACCTTTCTCATAGGATTAACCTTATACATTAATAAACAAACAAAATAAAGTTATGTTGACCTGGAGATATACAGTGATGTGCATTAGTGTGAGTGCAGCTTACAAACAGATATGAAATATGAAACCACATTTAAGTGTAACTGTAGCGTATTTATGGATCATGCCAGTCATATTTTATTTCAATTGCCTGGAATTGCCCAAATGTGCTATTAATAGAATATAAACACATGGAAGACATATTTGTGATTAGCTCATTGTTATCTTTTAATGTGCACATCATTTGTTTACAATGTTTTGAAATAGGAACAGTCATAAAATATGTGCGCCATCAAAGGTATAGAAATGTAATGGTGAGTCCCATGATTGATGTAGTTAAAAATTAAAGTGCTGATTACATCTCATCTTAATAATTCTCAGAATTGCATGACTCTGGAAATCTGGGAAGCGTTTTTGGAATTACCAGCTCAAGTGAACGTTTTTCTTGTTGGGCATGTCAGCTGACATCTTTAGGTTAGATCAAGACGCTATTGTGATTGTGGTTTCTAAACTTATACTGTATATAAAAAAAACTAAGTTGCTTTTATTTGCAGAAAGAAAGGAGATAAATACGCTGGACTGTTGCATCTGTGCCACAGAAGCTCCAAAGAATACAAATACACAAAGTCAAGACTGAGCTCAACTTTCTCCAAGAAAAAACAAGTATATGGACAGGCAAAGGTACGTCTGAACAGATGTGTTTTAAATGACTTGATGTTATCTTCCATCATGCATATTAATTGTTTTTTGGTAAGAATAATATTTATAAGTCTATTAACTTCTCTGACGTGCTCATTTCTATCTCCCGAGATTAAATCCTCTCTGTTTAACACATTATTAAACATCTAATCAACAGTATCTTTTAAAATCAGGAAACTTTCTCTTTATTCTGTGTCACATATAAATCAAAAAGGGAATAAGTATAATATTTATGTAAAACGGGTTGTAATCTTTCTGTGTAAAGTAGTACTGAGTAGTAGTAGATTTAAGTTGTGAGATTATAGTACTAAGAATAGCACAAAGCTATGTTACAACATATTGCTATATCACACAGAGAGGTGTATGTGTCATGACTGCATTAGCTTTGGGGTTGAGGAGCACTCTTAATCACAGTGTGACTGAACGTCTTGCTGTACACTCATTAGTTTAACTTCACACACACACATTTGCACAACCCCCTCCCCAGCTGTCTGATAAATGCTTCTCTTGTGTATGCGCAAGGCCACTAAAATGGAGAAACATTAGCCAATAATATTGAACAACACTTAATGATCCAATCAGATCCAGATGGATAAAATTCAAGTCCAATCTCCCATTATTTCCTGCTGAATATGCAGTTTCACATCACATCACATTAAGCAAATTAAAGGTTTCACAAATACCATGTAATGTACTCTATAGGTAGCATGACAAATCTGGCTGTGTATTCTCACATATTAAAAGAATATCTTCCAGCTTTATATTATGTGGTGTTTGCTATCTTCCAAGTGTCTGACAGAAATCTTGTCCCTGCAACTCCAAATAGGTGCTTAGTGCATTCAAAAAACATCTATCTCATCCTAGCAAATAACACAGTCTATTACCATTCCTTCCTCAGATGCAGAATTCCACATTAGCATAGCAAGAGAGAAAATCCCTTGGGAGAATCCTTTGTCTGCATGCTGCCACTAAACAAAACTACCATACATACTCGCAGCGGGGCTTTGATTCACACCTTCCCCCATTTCCTGACCCCAGACTTCAATTCTCTCTTTCATTTGATGCAGGACTAAATAAGAAGCCTGTACACCGGGGAAACCATAGACTAACAACTATTTTTATATAAAGATATACTTTCATTCAAAGATGCATTTAATGTATGAAACGAAAGTCAAATAAATTATTCTTTTGAATAGTAATATTGTGAAATGTAAATTTTTTCTATTTTAAAATGTAACTTATTCCAATGATGACACAGCTGGATTTACCGAAGACATTACTCCAGTCTTTGGTGTAACCTTATCCTTAAGAAATCATTCTTATATTCCGATTTGGTGCTTAAGCAACATTGATTATTATTGTAAGTTGAAAATTTTAATTGTTTTTTAAGATTCTTTAAAGAATAAAGTTCACTGGAACAACATTTTTATAGACATTTTCTGTCTTTACTGTCGTAAATGATCAATTAATGCATCCTTGATTAATGAGAGTATTAAAGTTTTATTTAATCATACAGACGTTTTGAACTTTATGGAAGTGTATCATTCTAATAGTGTCTAGTGACAAAGCAAATTTGCTTGACTCCTTCTGAGTCAGCCGTGTGCGGAAACAGACATGACTAATATCTAAAACAGGTGTGCACTAGGGGTGTAAGAGAGACCCCTTTAACCTTCTAGCGATGAATTAGAGCGAGCATTCTGACCAGCAGCATCTGGCTGTTTGGTATGACAGCTGTTCTGAATTTGACCATGAAGCGCTGCAGTCCTCACACTGACGCTGCCTGAGGAAAGCCCATAGAGTAACAAAAGATTCCATCCACGCAGCACTCAGTCTGCTCATGCTACTACCACTGACAAACAATCCCACAACACCAATCATAGACAACTAAGTTAAAGAATACTTTGTACTAGCAAACCTCCATTATTGTGTGTTTCCAAGTGTATTTTTAATAATAACTGCGGTATTTATTATTATTTTTACTACTGTATCCCAATCACATAGTTTATCTCTTTACTATACTGTGTCTACTGCTATCATAGCAACCTCAAAAAAAAAAAAAAAGTATTTGACCAGTTTTTTGGCTTAAAATTAAAGATTATAAGTGAAATTCTGAGTTTGCCGCAATACAATTTGTCTTATTCCTGAATTCAATCAATAGTAGCACATGACTCTAAACAGTTATCCTCAAGAGCAGAACCGAGAGAGACTTGGTGCATATTTCATGAGTCTTCCGCATTAAAACTACACATCAGCTATTCATCCCCTCATGGACTCCTAAAGTGCAGTATTTAACCTCAGTATCACAGGTACCAAACCAGAGAGTGTTTGTTCTGGTGAAATAAATGTTTGATTAGAGAAGCTGGTGCATTGTGGGTGCATCTTTTTTCTGTTCTGAAGTATATAAATAAATATATTGTAAATTAAATCTGTATTACCAAGTGGCAAGGTACTATTTGGCATAAACATAATTATACACCATACGTTACATATTTATATATAGTGATATATATATATTAGACGTCAGTGACACCAATAAAATGAACTTTTTGCACACCACAGAATCTCCAGATAAACATTGTATACCGTACCATTCAAAAGTTTGCCAGTAACATTTTTTTCAGCAAGGACACATTAGCTTTATTAAACGTGACAGTTTAAAGACTTTTATGTTGCCACAAAAAAATTTGGTTTAATAAAAATCCTGTTCTTTTTAACTAAAATACATATTAGAAGGATTTCTGAAGGAACCTTAATTTTTGCTCAGATAAATACAGCCTTGTTGTAAAAAATTAAATCTTACAGACCCAAACTTTTGAACAGTGGTTCATCTGTGTGTTCAGGTTTGGCTATACTTATGAGGACCATATTTTGTCCTTATAAATGTAGCAAAACATGTTGAAAACCTAGTTGTGAGGTTGATTTTGTGTGAATTTTTATGTGCTTGAAATTACATCTTACCTGTGGGTTTCATGTAATAGGCCTCAATATCAGCCATATCAGTATGTAGAGCACAGTCCAGGTAGTTGAGAATGACTTTTCTGCTGTAGTAATAACGTGCACCCATTAGAATAAACGGTGTGCAGAAGGTCAGTGTGAAGGATTTGGTCATAATATAGCACATTACTATGGAGAAATGGAAGAAAAATAAACGACACCTGTCAGAAAAGAGAATCAAATGTTTGATTTTTGGCAGAGGAGAGACAAACAGACATCAAATGTGCACACACTAGGAGTGTGCAGTAACACCCTGAGCAGTGAGATGCAATGCAAAGTAATTACACAGTGTATCCTGCTTAAAAAGAAACAGGCAGTAAGTAACTTTATATTTGCACGGCCTGGAAATTTAATGGGCAAAGGAGGGCGCTATAACAAGGCTCTAATTAAACCCAAAGTAATCTGAGTATGCGTATGTCGAGGATGTTGACACAAGATGGCGCGCTTGAGTACAACTGTCTCGCTGCGCCACTGTGCATATGTCACGTCATGCATTATCCACACACTCCACTGCAACACGATGCGCACTGTTTACTGTCAACACAGACGCGCTTTCAGCTCCAACATACTATACAATGCGCTCACAAGGTCTCCGCTACTCAAAAATTAGCCTTTATGGTTAATTGATCTGGGAAACGATTGTCGCACTATGTGTAAAGTGATGCAGCGTACTCTCTAAGTGTAGAGTGTGTAAGTTTATGGAAACTGTTGAAACACCTGTTTTTTTCCCAGCTGTGTGGCATAAGTACATTTTCAATGTGACGTACAAAAAGGCTGCTGTCTAGCCAGATCGCCACTGTGCTCGGTTACACCGCCTGTAGTTGAAAACCACTGAAAATGATTAGTAAGCATAAAAAGAAAAGAAAGCATTACATATTACACGTTCTTAATTCCCTGCAAATAAAACGTCATATATAGATTGCAACAGGCAACAAACACAACTTCTTGCACTAACAGGAGGCGTATGTGGAGAACGCAGTGCTCTTGCGCGGGATTCATTCATTCATTCATTCGCCGGTCCCGCATGCTCTGATCTGCTGCTGCCTTTGTGACTCCTTATTCACTGGGATTTTATTTTGTTCTTTTTACCAAAAAAATAATAATAATACAGATTGCAAGATTACGTGCTCTGAAACCAAAACAGCGTTGAGCATAGAATGAATTGATTGGGCTCGTCTTTTAAGTTGGATGCTTTCATTATAACATAATTAACTTATATGAACTCAAACAGCTCAGAGCTTGATTTCACGTGTTGCAGAGAAAGCCGTTACGCTCATCGTACACTCACGGTTTGACCACATACCTGTTAGAAAAGCATAGATAAATTGGGTTCTAGTTTGCTGTTTTAGCCCCCGAAATGCCGAATTGGGTATCCGCTCCATGATTCCCTCGGTGAAGATCCGGCGCACCTCCTCATGGTCTGAACGTTCAAACTCGCGAATAAAAACCTGGTCCCGTTTTTCCACCTTACTCTCGAGCGCACTGGGAGAAGGCGAAGACGACGTCCACATTTGCGAGGAGGAAACTATAATTGAATCTTTTTTGGTCCCAGCTATGGCCTCGTGTTCGTCTGCAACAATTTTAGTCTCGCAAACCATTTTGGGAGACGAACAATGCATGCAACTGGCCTGAAATAAACTGAAATTGGGGAGAAAAAACAAAAGATGGATGATGGTCTTCTTTGTTATGGAAAGAAAAAGACTGATGTGCTACTGCAACCCTGAGCTTCCTCACGACCGAGACTTGCCGGTGCATCACAAGCGGTATTTATAATGCGCCAAAACCGCATTCAGATTCTGGGGTGTGGGTGTTCTCCTCATCTCCCTGATTGGATGCGGCGCCTAGCCACATGACGGCAGTGGGAGGCGAAAGCACAAAAGACACACTGAAACGTGTCTTTTTGAAACAAAGTATGTTTTGCCCCCGTCAGTACAACGGCGAAATTCCTCCCATGTTTGTGTTTTGCGAGGAGGGCGAACCCACGGCTTCGTATGATGCGCGAGGTGTCGCCATGAACCCCGCGTGCGATTGCAGTATCAGCAACGTCACGACGATGCTGCGCAACATCAGTCCGGGTGCATCCACGACACCCGGGGCTGCACATTTTACAGTGCGTGTGCAAATATTGACGGGTTTCATCCACTGACATCTTAGCAGCGTGCGCAGGACTGCGTGTTTTACGCGCGTGTAAGTGACACTTTTACTGCACTGCAATATTACGCTTGAGTCCAAGTTCGTTCAGCACGCCCCTTTCTTCCTGATACCCCTGATGCCCATGGCCATGTGCGCTAAGTAAACGACTTTTGACATATTTGTCGCTAAGTCGCTTATGAATATGCGCTTATGTATGGACTATCGTTGCGTGTAGTGCACCATAACATGATAAAGTATGTTATCTGTCAAATGGCCAATTCTTCTGTTCAAGGCTGTTTCTTTTTGTATTTCTCAAAGGTGCTGCATGCGCACGAGAGACTAAAGTATTTGTTGTTTAGGTGGCCACTAATATAGCTATGTGAGACTTTTTATTCATTTATTTAATTTTTTACTTTTTTATTTTTGTAATATTTAAAAAATATATAGTTTTTTATTATTTTTATATTATTTATTATTAACAGTTACTCCTGCTTACATGCCACATGTCCAGATTACGTCAGTGTCTAGTTTTTAACGCCTTGGGTGTACTTCAGAGTAACTGATGTCCTAAAGACATCGCCTCGATTTGAATAAGGTCGCATTCCAGGCGTATTGTACGGAACTAGTTTAGACTGGATCGCCTCCCGCCCTTACTCTTCCAGCCCCTCCCCCTCCCAGACGAGAAGAGTCGTATTTTTTCTTAATGTTTGAGCTGTTATACCTTGAATGCGCTATAATGCAAAATCTACGTCCCTCAACAATTAAAAAAGCCGAGAAGAGAGGGTTTTATAGCTCTAGTGAAGATGCGGTGTTTTCTCAGCATCAGCATCTGCGTGCACGCGGCCGGTCTGGAGGTGCCGGCGGGCATGCGCGCGTTGTGCAGAGTAGAGAGTAACTAGTGAGTAAACAGTGCTGTCTCCCAATCCCTTCCTTTTTCTAGCATAGTTACTTTGAAGATGTTGTTAAAATGAAATCTGTTTGTTTTTTTTTGCCAGGATATTAATCAATCTAGGTATAGGTGCACAAGGTATGTTTGAGGCAATGTTTGCGCAGAGGAAAGCTGTGTTTGTGTCTATGAGCTCCGTCTGAACTCGAACAAAACTGGTCATAATATCTTATCATTCTGACAGTTGTCATCATTTACTAACCCTAACCCTAACCCTACTAACCCACTTGTTCCAAAGCTAAGGTTCTTTCCTTTGTTGAACAGAAAATATATATTGAAGAATGTTGGTAACCCAACAATTTGCTGTAGCGATTAACTTATGGGAGAAAAAAATATGTATGTGTGTTTTATGTAAAAAAACATATTATATATAATTGAATTCATGAATTAACATTTAAGTGGCTTTCCTAAATTAATAGAAAATATATATAAAAAAAATCTTATCTCAACTAATTGCTCAACAAATCTACTTTCAAAAAATGTTTTAATTGTTAGTTCCTTTTGAATCAGAGTTCCATTGCCTTCATTATGTAATTTGACCTTTGACCTTAGCAGTATATTAGGAAGGGGTGACCCCAAATGTCAGATGGTACAAAATCTGCCTACTGTGGGTTCCATTTTGCCGTAAACCTTGACCTTTCAGGTTTTCAGAAGTCATGATCACTAATCACTAGCACTAGCTAAAAGTCAGTTCTTTTTAAGCTCAGTCTATATATTCTAGATGCAGTTCATTATTATTATTACACTGCAATTATATTTCACTGTTTATTGTAACCTGAGGTACAAATCTCATTCAAAAAAGAGACCTTAGGAATTCTAAGGGGTTAACCTTGTTCAGTTGTAATTAATTTAATTTAAATAACACAAATATTGGAGAGCATGAGTGAATAATCTATTGCTGCTTTGTTCCCAGTGATTGTTATAACGACTGATGGCCAGGGCCCCCCATGAATGGAAGTGTGTGCGTATGTTTGTGCACGTGCATTAGTTTGTGATGCAGGATTGACAAGGGTTGTGCTGGTGGGTCAGTGGGTCTATGAGTAGCACAGAATAAGTAGTAGTTGCTTAACATGACCCTTTTTCTGCAAAAAATGAGTCATGGGTCAATGGTAGCTCCACTTAGTGTGCCATTCTGTCTCAGAAATTAGGATTGTGTTTCATACTGTGGGATATTAGCAAAACAGCTCAAAGAGTCTTCATAAAAGACAGAAGATTATCTGGAGGTGGGGATGTTTTGACAATAATCTGTCTTCACATTTTTCATATTGCTTTCCATAGTAGTTGATCAATATATACATATACCTAACACTGCTGAATGTCTGAAATATCAGTTTCTTACTTTCTGGGGTTGGTATCGTTGTCATATTGTACACCAAGGATGCATTTGTTGTTAAAAAAAAATAGAGTGAAAACAGTAATATTATGAATTATTATTATTACAATTAAAATATTTATAATTCAATTTTTAAATGTAATTTATTCCTGTGATGGCAAAGCGAATGTTTCAACAGCCATTATTTATATTCTCAGTGTCATATGATCCTTCAGAAATTATTCTAATGTGCTGATTTAGTAGAAAGATTTCTTGAAAAACAGGATTAGAAATCTTTTTCTATTAAAGGTAGAAATCTTTTAGAACATTCTAAATATCTTTACTGTCATTTTTGATGAATTCATGTGGCATTTCTGAATAAACGTAAGTCTTTTCTTTCAGCAATACATAGTTTGTTATTAGTCAAGGCATGTTTGATGGAAGAAAATATTTGTTTATCCTGTTTTAAATGTCACACAAAGTGTTGACTAACATGGAGAGAGAAAATACTTCTAGAAATGAGTCTGTTTTGCTGTTTTGCACTGACAAACTCTGTTCTTCCATTACCAACTAAATAAAAACAGCATGTTTATGTCCTGTCAGGAATAAAATGATTTTGGTTATGAACAGAAGACCATTTTCAATTATGAAGTCTAAATCCATTTCATATATTATATATTGTCAACGTAACTGTTTAGATCTGTGTTTGTAATCAAACATTACACATTTATTTGTGTCTAAAATGATTATTCATTAGAATATGTTGGACTGGCTTTGCCTCCAGTTGTGCATAATAGGTAAAGAATGGAAGAAATGTAATCAGATTTGTTTTTATCTTTTTCTTTAACTCCTTGTCCTTTTGATTTTCAGTAGAACAATGAGCAGATGTCAGACCAAACAAACTTGACAGGGCATCTACAAAGTACATTTTTCTGTTGTTGTTTTTTTTCTTCTACAGACTAAACCTTGATTATTTGTTTCATAATCTTTTATTTCTATTTATTTATTCTAATTCTATTAATTTATTTCTATAAAATTGTAAGAAATGGTATATTCATAATTATGCATTACATTACAATGCATTAAATTAATTATAGGAATTCATATTTATTTACATTCATTAGCTAATATGTGAATAGCATAAGATGAATAGAAGTACAGAGGAATAGAAAGGGACTGAAACAGATGGGACTAATATTCCTCACAAAGCTTTACTAGTAACTCATAAAAACAGAGCAAGAGGAAGTGGCTGAATGAAGGAGAGAACTGGCAGGAAACCAGCACGTGTTAATAAGTTGAATGTGATGCCGTGTCCTCTGATCTACAGTATCAGCTGAACACACACCACCGTGAGTGACGTTCACACAGAACCACGTGGGTCAGGTGAGATCCTTCCCCCACAGCTGAACTAATGTGACCTTCGTGTGTCATCATATTTTATTCTCTGGGACTTTGAGGTTTGAAGAAGAGAAAGCAGAGGTTTAAAAACTGAGGCACAAAGTAAAAGTTATAATAACAGAAATGTAATGATCATAAAATATATTTTTAAATTGTGCTCTGTAAAAGA
>JAUMHP010049409.1:1207-22369 GCA_032361065.1 Enteromius trimaculatus | reverse complement strand
TATTAATACTATTATTTATGTTGGCTTTAAAATATAATAATAGATTATTCCTTTTTTTTTAAATTATTATTATTATTTCAGTTTTAAAAATATAATAATATTTTTTATTAAATAATAATACTAATAATTTACATATTTGTTTTTTCTTAATTCCATAAAATGCATATTTATTCCCATCTGTGGGAATGGAATACTTTTAACCAAATGTTAAATAACAAAACAAAAAACCTTGACATCTAATCTGACATCAATCTCCCCAAATGACATACAATTGCAATCATACAGACAATAAATGTTCATTGA
The DNA here is from genome assembly GCA_032361065.1 of Enteromius trimaculatus. Taxonomy (NCBI): domain Eukaryota; kingdom Metazoa; phylum Chordata; class Actinopteri; order Cypriniformes; family Cyprinidae; genus Enteromius; species Enteromius trimaculatus. The sequence goes on along the minus strand of JAUMHP010049409.1, from coordinate 22,066 downwards.
GTTATATAACAGTACGTCAAAGTGAAAGAGGGTGTGAGTGACAGAGAATTACTTGAAATGCTTCATGAAGGGTCCATGTACTGTAGCTAACTATCAATTTGAACACTACTACAATATAGTATCGGTAAACAATCATAGACCCCATAAGAGAAAGTCAGCGCTTTGTAAATGAATGTTTATATCTATATTTCCCTTTGATATTTACTGGAGAAAAAAAAATAGTAAGGCTATATTAGTAGTTTACAGATAGCATATGCAAACCTTGGAGGTTTTTCTTTTCATATTTTAATGAATAGCAGTCATCGCCACTTCTAAGTGGGTGTTCAGTGGGGCCTTTAATGCAAAGACTGCAAATATACGTATGCGAGTCTAGCGCTGCTGTTGTTTTGCTCAAGTTGCTCATTGCTGTGCCATTTAGTAAGGCAAATAAACTCACTTCCTGGCCTGCTCCCTGTCCACATAAATCAGCTGAGCTCATGCCCATAAATCTACGGCGCGACTAAATGAGAAAACTCATTGGACAGCACCCCCACCCCCTCCCCCTCTGTCACTCAGCCCCTCCCCTACCGGACCACACATTTCAATACAAACAAAACAGATTCCAAATCAATAGCCACGCAACAGAAATGCTGGATAACCGCAGGTTGATAAGAAGTGCTTTAGCCCAAATGTGACTGTTCGGGGGGGGAAGGTTCGCTTACGACCCGGAGGTGTTTTGCTCTATTGAACGTAGAGGCGGTTGGGTTGTTTGTTTGTGTTTGTTTTCTTTAGTTTTGTCTGTTTGTTTGGATTGATTCTCTCTCTAGTAGGGTGTGAAGCGACTGTAACCTCCTCTGTAAAGGCTAGCCTGCAACATCAAAGATGAAAAAAACAAAAAGGACCCAATCAGTGTTAAAGAGATTCTTTGGGGTGAACAGTGGTTGAAATTTTCTTCCCTTTCGTCTCAAGTTCGGAAAGAAACCGAGTGAATTTCAACTCGGATGGGTGTCAGAGTTCAGAGTTTCATGGATCAACCGGGTAACGACTAAAACAGCCCAGCGCGTTTCATCAGTTGCTCTGGATCGAACCTCTCCATCATGGCCGTCTGGCCCTCAGGTTGATCTGATTGGAGACATCTAACACACACTGCTTTTTCAGAGCTCTCCTTAACCGGACTGCAGTAGTGCCCTCCTCTGCTCTTGCCAAATACAAAAAACTTCAAAGGCTCTATGGGCCGTTCTCCTCAGCCCCGACCCTGTGCAAAATACACACGCCTTAAACGTGGCATGAATTCTGTTCTAACAGAGAGCAAAGCAAACTTTTTTTTTTTTTGGGAACCCTCTGAGGGGCTCATTATTAAATACTTTTTACTTGTGATCTGCTGGTCAAATATGATTTAATGATATTCATTTCGTTCTCAGCAGGCTCAGTGCAAGTAGTGAGAGGAGTTCTGCTCATTTGAGTCGCTACCGGGTCGGTCCTGGCATCGCTGAGAACTCTGAGTGCCCAGTTCGGGCCCCCTGCGGCCCTCGTTCGGCCCGGAGGAGCGTTGAATGATATTTGCTATGCCTTAACATGGCAAATTGAAGCCATCTTGAGAAAGGGAGGAAAATTTGATAAAAAAAGAAAAGGAGGCAAAAAAGCAACACAGGCCACAGTTTTAATTAAGTAAATGAAGAGGAAAAAAATGGTCTTAATTAATGAAAGCTTTTAGCTAGCAGCTGCACCGGGGAATAGTACGGTTTTGAGAATCACACGGATGTCGACTTGGTAAATTCCAGTCATTTGTCTTAGGCAGAGTGTTTGTCCAATAAGCCTCATGGGCAGGGGGAGGTGGGTGCGATGGAATCTTTTTTTTCTCTTTCTTTTTTCCCTGTTGTTCTTCCTCTATCTCTCGCCTTTTTCTTTAATCTCCCTCGGCACGCTGCTGCACGCGCTTGATGGTCGTTAATCTTGAGAAAAGTCCTGACCAACAGCGGCAAAAAAACAAATCATAAACAGTTTTCGCTTTTTGTGTTCAGATAGGAGTTTTGAGAATTTTTCATCTTTGATGTTAGCTGCAAAAGCTAGCTAAAAACAAACATTAACAGGACGACAATCCCCACATTTGCTGATATGCAAAGGAAAGTGTCTCATTTGGAAGGTCTAATGAAGTGTCAGTACGCTGCATTACTCCAATGCTTTTAATGAGATACAAAGTGCCCAGGATCCATCTTGACAAACTGTCACATACCCACATATCAGCTGATGAGTCTCTAAAGATATATAAACACATATCTACAGTCCTGATGTTAATAATGCAAATGTAAACAGGGTCCAAAATGAACACTTGTTAAATCACCAAATACACTAATAAATCGGCTTTGGCGAGTAAATAAAACACTTCGCCAGTTGGCCAGTTGTGAGAATGATTCCTGATGTAACTGGAAAAAGCCATTAATATAAAAAACAAAACTGTCATCTAGCGCTAAATAAAAAAATGCTGTGGCTATATTTTTATTTATTTATTTAAAAAATGCATGACATATTATGTATGTATAAATAAAGCTTATGGCTGGTCATTTTGGACCCTGAATATTAATATGATCATGTACAATATTAAAGACTTCAGCCACCCCAACTAGGTATCTTCAGCTTACAGCACATGCTTCAATCAGTATTATAATATTTACAATTACACTGCAAAAAATGCTTTTCTCGCATAGACTTGTTTTATTGTTTCAAGCCGAAAGATCCAAAAATGATTAAATCAAGAAGGATTTTCTAGACAAGTAAAAATGATTTAGTTTTCACAAACAAACAAGTCAAAATTAAGGGAGATTTTACTTGAAACAAGCAACATAATCTTTTCTGTTTGAACTAAAATGATTTTGCTTGCCTTATTTGCAGATCATTAGAAAAGCATTTTTTTTGCTGTCTATTGATAATTCAATTAGATTGAACACAATGCACAGTGATATCTTTCAGCATTATGATGGTTACTCTACCTTGTATGCTGTTGGGGTGCTTGGGTCTGTGTAACAGGGCATTGATGAATGTTTCATGCATCAGGTTTCTAGACTCACCATAGTGCCCACGCTGTACGTGGCTGCAGGTCCAATTGTGTGGTGATAAGGGTCTGCTGTTGCATAGACTCTGCCATAGCTGGAGGGAAGGGAAGAAATGGAGAGGGCATTGAAGCTTCGAAAAGATGGTATGCTAAACTGAACGTTGTCCATTTGAACAAGACCCATTATCACTACACCCTTCCTCCCTCTCTCTTGCCCTCTCTTTCTTTTTGTCTGATAAAAATGCAATCACCGGCTTGCCATAAATACACGGTATAAAGGTAAGAGTGTGTTAAAAGTGATAGGTGCTCTGTTATTGTTTTGGAGTAAAAGTATTTTATTCTTATGAGCATGTGGTAAAAGTTATATTGGTCAGAGAGGAAAAAGACACAGAAAAAGAGTCGAAAAGAGAAGAAATGAAGAACCAACAGCAGCACTGCAGGATCATTGCAGGTCTCTATTATACTTATAATTAAACGTCATACTCATAATTTTAAAAGATGGAAATTATTTTAGCAGGATTTCATTGCAAAATAACACTAAGTGAACATTAGGGTGAGTCTAAAATAATTGTATCTTCTTTGTTTGAATGTAGTTGCCATTTAAAAAAAAGAAAAAAATATTTAGTCTATTGAGTGATTTTTTGAATTCTATGTATATTTTCTATATGATTTATTTTTCATGTTATAATCCCTTGAAACTATTAAAGGTAAAACTCAGTATTTTTTTATCAATTCTGTGATAGACTGTGCCATTCATAATATTCTTATTTGAAATACTGTATGATTACATTAAAAGTTCAAACGTAACAAAATACAAAGAAATAGAAGAATTCGTTTAGTTTTCATGCTTGTGTAAGCACGTGAATAATCGAGTTTAAATAAATAAATAAACATTTTCTATACTGTAACTTATACTTTGTTAAATGACAACATTAGCAAATTCAAACTTTCAAAGTTACAAAGTTCTAAAAGTACTGCAGAACAGGAAGGACCCAGCAAGGAAAGAGATGTATGGATGCTTTGGATTTTGTGTTGTTGTGCGTGTGCATTAAAAAAGCGAGTGAAGGAGGCAGAGAGTTTATGTTCACAGTTCTCTTTATCCTTTTCATGCTCCTCTGCCCTCTCTTGTTTACCCAGGCTGCACTGTAAAGAGGCACAGGGCTGGTGGCGGCGGTGGCGTTCTCTGACTCCTTTCATTGGTACCGATTTGGAACTAATTCCTCCAAGATGGGCCTTACTTCTTCCTTTATTTATTTATTAACCCCCAGCACTTCCCTTCTTCATTTGTTGACTTTCCCTACAAACACATGCTTGCAAATGAGGGCCTGCAGGGAGCAGATAAGGCAGGCCGAGCCGGGTGCCGAGGGCACAGACTGAGAGAGGAGAAAAGAAGAGAGAGGGGGGAAATCCTGGGCCCAGACATGCTATTACATATGGAAATACTATCGGATGTGACCAGGTTTTTGTCGTCCGGGATTATTACAACATCAAAGGTCAGGCCAGCTCAGAGGAGTGAGAGAGCCGAGCGGAGGGGATTTTAACTGCTTGTGACAGACAGTGGAGACGAGGGTGGCTGGGAATCCCCATAACTCTCCAGCCGGGTCGGAGTACTTAACCTGCAGCTTAACCGGGCGACGGGATTGACCCAATCCAAAGTAAACCTTTATAGCTAGTTCCAGACATATTTTTCTCCTTTAAAGTGATTTCCATTTGATAATTATGTAATAGTTCACCTTAAAATGAAAATACTGTCATCATCTATTCATCTTCTGTGACTTTCTTCCTCTTGAGGAACACAAAGAAGAGTATAATTCAATGGATTATTTGCGGTTTCTAAATTCTACATTCTACTTTTTTTTTTCCCTGTATGAGAAAAATTTCATAACCAAACTGTTTTGGTGACTATTAACCTTCAGTGTATGGACAAAAAAGAGATTTTCTAAATATCTTCCTTCATGTTCAACAAAAGAAAAATGTATACAGGTTTGGAACAACATGAGGTGAAACACAAAGCCATTCATTTTTGTGTTAACCGTCCCTTTAAGCAATGCTTTTTTTAAAAAGCAATGCTATGCAAATTAAGCGTTCTTTCATCATTCTGCTGCTCCAATGCCATACGACTTTCATTCATCTGGGGAACACAAGAGAGGATATTTTGAAAAATGTCAGAGTGTTTGTGTTTGTTCATACAATAGAAATCAATGGAATTTGACTGATTGTATGGACAAAAACCTTCTTCAAAATATCTTCTTTTGTGTTTTCCGCAGAAGAAAAGGAAGGTGCGTTAGTAAATGATAAGGGAATTAATACTCTGTTAAGAGGTGAGTTCAGGAGTCTGTGTCATTTAAACACTTACTTTTAAACCCCTTTGCCATGACATTTCAAATTAGAGTGCGAAACGCAGAGCTGGCTTATGTGAAAGCAAGGAGCTGGACGACAAGCGATGCAGAAAGAGCTAGAGAGAGAAAAGGAGAGTTGGAGGGAAAGAGGGGATGTGGAAAGGGGGCTGAAATAAGTGCAGTGGAATGCCAGTCTTGTCACCAGCTCTGATGTGGATCTGTGCTCGGCTCTGATAAATCTTACATTATCTGGGCTCTTCAGGCTGGCAGGCAGGGCCGTGCCTTATCGGCACTGACACGCTCAATCTTGCCTAGATTAAACCAGTGCCTGGCCTGATCCAACCTGACAGGGTCCCCACAGGTCCTGGATAAATTACTGACAACCCTGCACCACCTTCGTCTTCACACACACACTCAACCCTGTGGCCTGAAGTGAGTAAGCTAAGTGGTTACGGAAATTCAGGTTGAATTCAAGTTTAAAGGGCGAGAGTGTATCAAAGATAGGGAAGCAAAGTCTAAATGATCTAATTTATCCCAGTTTGATAAGAAATCAGATCTGTATACTCATACCGGGCTTTCTGAGCGGAGGAAAACACTTTTCAGAATGACTTCAGAACTCAAATGCAGTTAAAAGTTGGAGTGCATAACGTCCTGCCAGGCCTTAAAATACACATCTTCTTACTCATAATAACTGTTATTATTGGAAATCAGAGAAAGGTTCATGTTTTTAAACTTAATTTGTCAAACAATGAGAGTATATATATATATATATATATATATATATAGTATAGTATATGGACAGATTAGAAACGGGGCAGGACTTTTTTATTTTAAAGCACTTTCATGTAACATTGGTGCTGTCAAATGATTAATCACAATTAATTGCATCCAAAATTAAATGTGTATTGTGTTAGTTATTATGTATATATAAAGATACACACATACAGCATATATTTAGAAAATATTTACATGCATTTATGTTATTTATCTTTCTTAAATATATATATATAATATATATATATATAAATATATATATGCATGTGTGTATTTATATGTACTTAGTATTCAAAATATTCATATTCAAAAACTGCTAATGGTTTCGATTAGATAATTAAGAATTAGTTCACATTTTTTGGTCAAAACATGTATTTAGACACCATCAGGTCTAATACACAAAGACTCACATCACAAGTGTTGTGATGTCTTTGACCAAGTAATAAAAGACTCTTACCTGTCACTGTAGGCCGCTGCAGCTGCTGCGGCTGGTTGGGCATATCTGTATGCTGCATAGCCACCCTGTCAATTACATAAGGGTATCCGTCAGACACATGCAAACAGCAGGGCATCGGTGACATAAAACTTTTAGAACCATCTGTCCACAATACAACTGGACTGTTCATACATTATCCCATCTCTTTGCAGATCCTAACCATGCTGCAAATCCCAAAAGCTCAGTTACAACCTTAAGAGTGCTGCTGAAAAGCCCTGTCAATGCTCACTAAAATCAACGCTGAGTGATTTAGGTGGTATTTCGTTTGCCAATACAGGTTTTTGTGAAGCCTTTTTGTTTAATGGGGGAATTGTCAGATTGACTGCATTAGCTCTTCATATAGATCTCGGCCACAGATGCCTAACAGCCCGAGTCCGAAAGCGAACCATCTGAGCATCTTCACTTATCTATGCTGTGTGCAGCAATAGCGGTGCAACCAGCGGCTTGTCTTTCCAGTGTGCATCAATCCCATCAATTGATATGGCAGGGCTGGGCGACTATCGATCAGCATGGTAAGTGGCAATCTGGTATAAACAATTAAAATCAGTCAATGTTTGCTTACTGTGAATGAACCAAATGGAAGATTTGGCTGAAGCTATTGAAGGGGCCTTTTAATTAATGTGGCTGGCCAATACAAGACTCCTGGCTCGATGCCCAGGGGAGCGGTCTTGACACACACAACGTGCTCATCCGTGGCTGCAGAACGGCACGAGACAACACTAAATATTGCTTGTATAAGCATTAGATGACATCTGACAAAGCTATTAATTGCTCCATTCAAGCTAGCTATTAATAGGCGCGTTGTGAGCAGCATCAAATGACATTAGCGGAGACTGTTAGCCGCAACAACCGAGCGTCATCTGCTGTGTCTTCTCGGTGTGACGTTTCGTGAATGCTTACACTTCAAACATGGCAAGCCTTAAACAACGGGGAATGTATTTGCCGTGAGCGAGTATCTAAGTGGCTGGGATGTTTATTGAAGTGTCTGCTGTAATGAAACGTAGCTCGGCTCTTTGTTATTTTAGCACGCTGACATCACTGGTACATTATGTGAATAATCGCGGTGCCAGAGCTCGTGCAGGACTGAGGCATCGCAGATACAGGACTGCACGCTGAATTATAGATGCTCTCATTTATTTTTCATCTCGGGATTAATGTCCGACGCTACTCTGCTAAGATCAAATGTTTAGCTACTGGAGTCGAAGAAAAATCAGGTCAGAGAAGATTGTGTACATGGATTCTGCAGAAGTTACAGCTTCCTAATTCCAGTTTTACCGGCTAACACAGATGGATTTAAAGGGATAGATCAACCACATATAACATTTATGATATTATTTACTCAGCTTCACATCTCTCCAAACCTGTACGCTGCTTTTTGCTGAACTCCAAAAAAAAAATTTATAAATAAAAAAATATATAAAATTCTCAAGATTTTGACCATTGTCTGCCAGAAAAATGTTGTAAAATCTCAAGCTTGACATGAAAGTATTAGATTAGAAAACATTTGAAAACCACTAATGTTTAAGGTTACTGATGTAGAAAATCTATTTGGTAAGTTTTTTGGTAAGTTTTCTTTTCAAATACATTTTAAAATGTAATTTATTCCTGTGACGGCAAAGCTGAACTTTACTAAAGGCTTCAGTGCCGTGTGATCCTTTAGAAATCCTTCTAATATGCTGATTTGGTGCTCAATAAACATTTCTTATTATGATCAATGTCAACAGCAGTTATTCTGCTCAGTATTTCATGAAACCAGCGACACATGTTTTCCCACGAGGAATTCCCAGGATTCTTTGTTGAATAGAATGTAAGAAAAAACATTGAAATACAAATATTTAGCAACAAAGAGTATTTATAGACAGTTAAATGCAGTCTAGGTAGAGAAAAGTGTTATTATTATTATTTTAAATCTTCTAAGTCTTTTGAATGGATTCAAACATGAATCTTAAAGAAATTCTCCAACTCCCCTGGAGTTAAACAGTTGAGTTTTACAGTTTTGCAATCTATTCAGCTGTTCTCCTATTCTAGTGATAGCAGTTTTAGCATAGCTTAGCATAGATCATTAAATCTACTGTAATTAGGCATTTTGATCAAAGTTGGAGAATGAGTGCTCTCAGAACCTGATCACTACCAACTGTTATTGTGTGTAAAGAAAACATCAAGTTACACGGTGAAGTTCGATTAAAGTATTCAGCATACAGGTTTGGAATAACATGAGAGTGAGTTATCTTTATTTAAACTACTCCTTTAAAAGGAGTATCTAAAGGAGTAAGTAAGGTTATCTAAACTTTGGGTTAGATCATGGGGTGGTCCACAGAGAAGGATTCTGACTTTATTGGCGAGCAAACATGTACTACACCCATTCGTCAAAATCCGTTCGACTATGAGATCTATCTGGGATTTTAGCCACGGACCTGGCTAGGAGTTTGCAAACTTGGCGGCAAACATACTATAGCGCGTGCCAGGTAAAGGCATGGCAGTTACGACCACGTTCATTTGTCTTGTTTTAGATCTGAATGTTGAATTAATTTCCATTTTTCATGCTGTGAAATAATCCTGGGAAAGGGAGGCACGCTCTCTGATCACCTGACTGACTAATACGTTTTGACGGCCTGTCAAAAACAATAGGGCCTGGGCACAATCTCGGGCTGTAGCATGAGGCCTTTGGGCTGTATTTTAATGGAAGCTGAGGGAAAGGCGGATCAAACGCGTGCCATAAATTAAAACAAAAACACTGTAACGTCGACTTCATCAACTTGATCAGGAATGATTTTCCACCCACTTAGAGTAAAGCCATGCAGTGCTGGAGATAAAATGTGGAAGATTGCGACGTTAAGTGCGTAGGGGGGTTCGTTTTTGGTTCATTCCACACTGTACATGTTAGCATTATCCTAAAATCCATAGAGATTAACTACAGGCTTCAAAGGAAGCCAATTTGGAATTGGTTGAGCCAAGTGCGATTTCACTGTGCCATGTGATGGCATGCACAAGGGACACCAACAAGGCTTTTAGTACACCACAAATGGCTATCCTAGTGGATTTGCACATGGTGACCTGAGCTGACCCTTGGTCTTATGAAAGATTCAGCACCAGCTGCTCAGGTTAAGCTCAACGAACGCAAGCAGCAAACGTCGTCGTCAACGTTGCATTCTTTTACAGAAACCGTGGAAAAGGCACAAGGAGTTGGAAAAAACAGAGCATACTCACATAGATCTCAGCACCGTAGAAGCCATCTTGGTATACCACACTGCAAAAACACAACAAGAAATAACAAAACACAATACATCAGTGCCGAACACCCAGTTTCTTCAACACTGTATAGAAAAGAAGATAAATTATGCAGCAATGCATTCATTCGGCAAACAAAACAATTCACTCCAGACTGTGAGGAAAAGTGGGAAAAAAACTGAGCAGATTAGGAAAGATGGCCATTTTCTGTGCTTAGAGAAAAACAGTGTTGCTTTATAATGGGCTTTGCTCTGTCTTGTCACTGGGGAAAACCGGTAGGGCTTGCCATTAGAGTGTAACGCACTTTATAGCCATCAAGCGGTCATGTTGCAGGTTAAGGCGGTAGCACATATAATGTGAAAATGGCCCATTGATAAAAGCGCTTTTAAGTGCTGAATTTTACCTAATGTGGCCTCAGGCTTGGACAAAAACAAAGCAAGCCATTTGCAGATATGTGTATGTTTTGGGTGGAGGGTTACTCACGCTCCGTAAGCAGGAATGGGAGGGGGTGGAGGCACGGCGCGGAACGTGTTGTAGACGGCACGACCTCTGCCTCTCAAGTGGGCGCCCCTGTAAGCCACCGTCGCCCCTGTGGTGGGATAGGGGAAGCCTGTCACTGGAAGAAAAGGAAAGAAGAAAGAAGGTGACATAAGCTTTTGCTTCTAAGAGGCACACCTGTCACTGCCAATCGGCTTTCAGTCGAGAGTGTGACAACACACTGTCATCCTAAAATGTGATGCTTTAAAACAACTCCGACGGATGTCAAACGGTGCGTCATGTTGGCACAACACATCAAGCATGGCAGCATGATACAGCCAGTGATTCTCAACTGGTTTTGCTTCAGGACGCAGATTTGTGGCAACCTGATACCGTTAAAAGTGTGTTTATCCTTCGAAAGCACAACACAAATGTCATTCAAAATCAAAAGGTGATATTTATTAAAGGCACACTATTGAATTCTGAGATTTTAGATGACATGCATGCCATCTGTGGAGGAAGTGATAGCTTATAAGATAAGCTTTTAATTAGTTTCTTGTTATGCCAGATAATTGATAAACAATCAATATCGGAATTTAATTCAAATATAATAATACATATTCAATTAGTATGTTAAAAATAAATATGGAATTATCATACAAATATTAAAACAAATATATTATGTCAATACAAATATTAAACAAACGGCAAATATGGATTTCTGGGCTTAATGCCAACATTTGTGGCTGGAATATAAAAATGCAAGTTACTTGTGGATCAACTGATTTATCAGTATAACTATTCTGGTTGATATGATACAATTATGTTTATTTTCATGTTAATAAAAGATAATTAAAAATGTCTAAATAATGTTTAAATAAAAACTAGAACATATATAAATAATATATATATATATAAAAATTGTAAGTTATATATTAGTGATTTTAATGATGACATTATAATGTACAGTATGAAAAATGGATATTCATGCTAAATATCACATTAATAGTATAAAATATATATTTTTGTACATTTTCAAAGTTCTATTTATATATTTTAGTCTTTTAATCTTAAAAACAGCAACAACAACAACATTAAACACTGAAATTATTTTTTTGTGTTAGATGCACACATGCTACGTTTTAATAGCACAGATATATTGGGCATCTAACACAAAAATGAATTTATCATGAAGAATTAAATAAGAACATAAACAACACAGACAGTATGACAAATTATTAAAAATAATCCACACCAAATGAAAAGCACCACACTGCACTAAACTAAAATTTCCAGGCTTTTTTAACTGGATATTTAGCATAAATCTGAGCGCCTGGAGAAGGCAACGCTAAGGCATCCCTTGTCTGGGGAAGCCTCTTTATTGTGGTTATCTCTGAAAGCTTGAGCGTGGGGTGTGTTTGAGTGTGTCTGGCTCCTCTCCCGCTCTGGAGGGGTGTGTGCGAGGCTGGGGAGATGGTAGGTTGTTGTAGGTGAGACACAAGGTGCTGGCACACGGGGCTGAAAGAGCAGATGGAGAGGATTGTTTAGAGATGCAATCACAGGCCGGCGCCATCCCTCATCTCTCTCCCCCCACACACTTCCCCAGCCTCTCGCCACCGCCGGGGCCAGACCCAGCCTGGAGGAGAGCAGGGACAACTCAGGGTCAAGACTGGGAGAGGTGGCAGAGAGAGAGAGAATCGGGTTTTATGCATGTTAAGGAAACACACACGGACGTGAAAGTGAAACAGACAGAATGAAACTTGAAACGGTGTGCATAACAATAAATATGTGAAAACACGTCCAGGTCACATTTCACACAGTCTCAGCCACAGATGCCCACAGACTGCCCGCAATCCATTAGATGGATATTGCACATAAAAATGGAAAGCTCTTTCTCAGTTTCACAAGCGCGAATCTGACTGGATGACTTTAATTATAAATACACTTTTTTTTAGATAACACTTTACGGTAAGGTAATATTATGCCATTTTTAAGGCTCCTAATATTGTTTTGGAAGTCTTCTACAATAGGTATATTTATTTTTTTGTTATTTAATTCAGCATTAATTAATTATAGTATAAGGTTATTACAAAGAATACAACGTTAAATTTAAATCCTAATGATCTTACACGTTTTTTTTTCTTCAAGCAGTCCAAAAATAGATATATACTGGTCCAGATCCAAAAAAACTGCACAAAAATGTAAAGTAAACTGCAAACTCTCTGTTTATTGAAACTTTCTAAGTGTGCCATTTTTTGTGACATATGACTTGTGCATGTTCCTGAGATGAGTGTGAGATTCACCCAAATAATATGAGAGAATAATAAATAAAAGGGAAAATCAGGAAAGTGAGTAAAACAGTAGAAAGTCAATGACAGCGGCATTATTACCCATAGTACTGTGCAAGCAAAACACAGCCCAGCAGTGCAGCTCACAAAGCTCTCTTTCTCATTTATGCACCGATGACACTATCGTTGTCTACCCTGCGTCTCAGAGGAGCAGGACAACCGTCTTCAGTTATTTCATGTCCCCAAACTAAACCTGTGCCTCCTCCTGATCATTACTGTACAGACATCAGCCAAGCAGCACTCAGTTAATAGTCAATATGTGTCAAAGTTACCACTTTTAATGAGGTCAGCTGGGTTTATTTTAAGCACATATATGTATGTCTATATATTTCGCACACGGCCTCTTCGATTCACATTCAGCAAACATTTGGCCCTGGGGTTCGTAAGTGCTGGTATAATTTCCCTTTGACTCCCTCTTATCTCCTCTCAGACAAACAAACAAACAATAAAACCTCTTGTATGCGACACACCAATCAGTGGTGGAGAGGTACGGCTCGGCCCTTCATCAGAAGAAAAAGAAAGACAGATGGCTGAAGGTAAGGCGTTTGCTCTTTCGTTTTGATATAGCGCAGAGCCGTTGACATTTTAATTTGTCCCTTTTAAGCTATAGAGTCTGTGTTAATATGCCAAACAGTGGTCGTCTCTGATATATGCCAGGCATGGTCAATTTATCCCGAAATCCTGGCATGGGCAATGCTCCTTATATTTTCTTTGATTTTGTGTGTGTACATTATGTGTGCCATGACGTACATAAATGTAATCTCATAATGAGCTACGGGTCTGCACGCAGCACCGATTCAATAATAAGCCATAAATCATTCCAGCCAGTTATGACACTCCATAAAGCCTCCGAAACACACAACTGCAAAAGAGTACGTGAGCATAAATCCTTGTAGCCCTCGTGCGCCCCTGTTATTTCAACACGAGAGAAGGTGGAGAGGGTCGAAACCCTTTACATCTGCACATCTACAGTTTAAAGCGATAAGGACGCTGCTGCATCCAGCTGGGTTTGCACAGGGGCATCTCTAGCACCGGGAAGCGTCCCGTTGGGCTGTTTGGATGAAGGTTTGGGGGCAATTACATCCCCTACCCCTTTGGGACTCTTTCATTTACTGCAAGACTGGCTCCTTTAATAAGGTGCGGCTGGAAATCGCCGGGTGAGGGCCTCTCTCAGGTTGCGTGCTATTGTGAAACGTCTTTAGATAATCAGACCACCGATAAACCCATATCATGAGGAAAATTACACCATTGCTAGATTAAAGGGAGTTTTTTTTCCTTCCCCCGATACTTCTAATATTGTAATTAGACTACTTAATTTCAATTATGGATCTACTTGAGTGGTTTTGTAATTGAAAAAGCACAAAATGCACACAATGCTCCAGCTCTTTTAAAGAAGTGCACACACATAAGTGCACTGTTAAGTGCTTCAATATTAGTGCACACTTGTGTATGATGTGAGATGTGAACGCTTGAATATACTTGCATACTTCTAGTTCTTACATTTTTTTAGGCATAGTTATAAACCTAGGGGGCGCTAAAGTTAAAGTGCTGATGGGATGCATTTTTTGAAGATCGATTTTTTCTTTTGAAATGCTGCAGAAAAGAAGCCCTGGGATCATCCAATGTTTATGACTCTTAGATGCTTTTTTCATTAACATAGTCTATTTTCTTTTACGAACTTTGAAGCCTTAATAAAGGAAGTAAAAATATCTTTATTTCTGAGTTTCTGAGTTGACTAGTGAGTAGTTCTGCAGTTCAGCATGACGACATTTAGTATACGCAGTGTTAACAAACACCTTTTTTAAGAAACATAAGTAAACACTATTGGGTTATTGCCAACGATAGACCTCATTTCAAGGAATAATTATTTAATTACTCAACCTTGTGTCCTTCCAAACCTGTATACGTTTCTTTCTTATGTTGAACATAAAATAAGATATTCTGATGATTTCTTTTGTTTTTAAAGAACCAAATGTAGTCAGTCCCCACTGACTTCTATAGTAGTGATTTCCATCAACTGTCTGATTACCAGCATATCTTCTTTCATAAGAAAGAAACTCATTCATGTTTGGAACAACATGATGTGTTAGTCAATCATTTTTGGGTGAACTATCATTTTTAAACTGCATATGTTGTCATTTTAATAGCTATTTACAGCATTTTATCAGTTTACCCATGTATCTAATTAATGCAACTAATTAAATTGCTCAAACTGATTCCATGACAATAGCAGACTGTAAAAAAAAAAGGCTAATATATAGCTAATGCCCGCTATAGCTCCCTCTTGTGGCAACACCGATAACGAAATGAGTACTTGTGCTGAAATAAAACTGTCTGGGCTCACATACTTGTGTACAACATGTTTTGAGCCAATTATTTTCCTGGATCAGACACACATGGCCTGGAACCAAACATCCCTTAAAACATTTTATCATTTTTATTTAAAACATAAAAATTTCTTGCTCTCTACTTTGCATTTTAATCTTATTGGCTGCGTTTGTCTCAACACTCTGCCATGGACCGAATTCACTGGCTGAGAGAGCTGTCAATCAATCAATATTATGTTTTTCGCGCCTTCATGCATGCGCTGCCAGTTCGGATTGAGCAAGGTATGGAAAACGACCCTAAGATTACACAATTAAGTTTGCCGTGCACGGTTAGCGCCTCAGCCTCGCGTCTGCATCTCTAATTTGGCTTTGGCTACCGAGTGCTAGTTTAGAGCCTGAGGGGGAGAGAGAGACTGAGGGAAGACGAGAGAAGGAAGATATTGAGATTTAAAGATAGAGTGAGGGAGTAAGAAAAGGGCAGATGGAAAACACCCCAGGCTTAGATGAAGAGAGAAATAGAATTAGCGATATATGTCGAGAGAAGGCTGTGAAAAGCTAGAGGAGTGGAGAAATGAGAGCCAGGGAGGGAGTCTTACGGGGAAGAGAGAAGCCCGACTTCCCTGGAAGAGGTTAAAAGCAGGCAGTCGGCGGCCCTCATCAGTCATTCTCCTGAATGGGATTTGAGGACAATAAACCTGTAGCACCCGGACGAATGGAGACGGAGTGCGCTGTCAGCAGCGCACGATTTATGGTGCCCAATTCCGCTGATCTCCCGCACAGAAACTCGGACTGATAAACAGTGATTAATCACCTTTACATCCGATTTCAGCACCACCCCCTCCCCCAACAAAGTACATTAAATGCAGTCATAATTATTTCACGTGAAAGCATCCCTCTTTTGTGAACGGCGGGAGGGAAACGAGGGGCAACACGTGGGCGTCCGTTTCAACCATTCTGGAAGGTACCTTATTTAGTAAGTGAAATCTATATCTTATTTCCATTTTGTCGCTTCTCCACCGGTCGCCCCCCGGGGAACGGAGGAGGCATATGGTGTCGTTTAGGCTTGGCGAACTTTAGAGGCATGTTAAGACGACTTGAAAAATTAGCATCCAATAAATCAAGCGACACCGGCTCCCTGAGCCAAGCCGCTGAAGTGTCGGACCAGGGTAAATCTGATTTGATGGGATGTTTTGGGAAGGTGTATGTTCACATGGGAGGCATGGAGGTGTATTTGTAGTGATTAGAGAAGGAATCACATGCATGTTTCAGAGCATACTTAGGGGTCGAAGCATGCATAAACATTTTACACGCAACGGATTGCTTAGCGTATTTGCATTTTTACTCGCTCTATGCATATGTAGCGCATTCGAATCGGGTAACGGCTGCATTGGATTGTGCGTTTATGCATGCCAGAATCAAGGGAGGGAGGGAGGAAAGGGAGGGGGAAAAAGTCAGATAAAAATGATAAACGACTGCTTTCTGTCACCGATGGTTATTTAGAGTTTTGCTGTAAAGCTGTCCTGAAATGAACAGATTTTAGTCTAATGAGCAAAAAGGCAGGCCGTTAAAGAGCTGCTATGTGCTCAGCACTTCTTCCAAATAAAATACTGTAATACCATTTCTCCCTCATTAGGATGCAAAGGGCTCAAAGAACTCAGGGCAATAAAGAAATCAAAGAGCGAGAGGGCAAACAACAGCACAAAAAAGACAACAAGTCAGTCAAACAAAGACGGCTTCTAATCTGCGGTTCAAAAAAACCACTGTTTCATCTCAGTGGGAAATGATGGCCTGGCTGATTATCGCATTGTCAAATGCACCGTGCGGGATGGGAGAACCGGGCCGCGATTTAAAATAATTTCTTAAGTGTTTCTCTGAAGCGCCCGTGTCTGAATTTGATCTAGAAATCAAAGCACATCTGACGAACAGTGAATCAAAGTAAGTATCCGAGCGAGGCCCTGTGACCACAACACTCAAATGCAGTTTACCTGCATAAAATTCAGGACCATAGACAGCTCCCACCACTGGATTCAGCTTCCAGCCTGTAGAGGAATACACAGGGGAAGAGAGAATTAGCTGCGAATTGTTTTCGCCGTGACCTGTGGAGTGTTTCTTGATCTTGCGCCGATTAATTCAAGGGACTGGCGGGAATTTGAAAAGAAACTGTAGAGATTCGGAGGAGCAAACAAAAGAAAAGGGGGAGGAGGGAGAGGAGGAGATGTGATATGACGGGAAATTATTTAAGGCGACATTAAGTTAAAGGAGTTAGGGGGCGGCAATTTCGGGGCATTCGGAAGAGTGCGAGCAATATAGGATGCGAAAGGGAGAGGGAGAATGAGAGACAGAGAGCAAGAGAGTAGTGAGTGCTGTCCGGTGTGCTGTCAGTGATAGATGGGGGCTGTAAAATAGCCTCCTCTCACTCCCCATTGGCTGTGACTGAAGTAGAGCTGGGGGGTCTGCTGCTGATATATTTGATTCTTTTATTCCCCTCTCTGTCTCTCTCTCCATTGCAGTCTGAGGGAATGAGCATCAGCGGAAGAGCTCAGGACCCCACCAAGAGCCCTGTGCTGAATGAGCCACCTCTCTACCCTGATCCCTATCAGCTAAGCTCTCCCTCCGGAGCTCCCGAACAGCATAAGGAGAGCTGTAGAGGAAGAGATCATTCTTTACATTAAGCCCCTTTTTAGCAGGAAACAAAATGGACATTACGTCATTCTTATTACACTTGATGATAGCTTAAATTAGCAGCCCTAAAAAGAATGTGCAAACTTTAAACTGCATTAGATAACAAATTATCAAACCAAGTGGGATTTCCTTTAAAGAAGGTTTTTTTTTAATTATTAAAAATAATAATTTTGTATAATTATTTAGAAATATAATAAATAATTCTGTTTTAAATGAGCAATTATAAAAAATAAATCATTTTATGTAATCACTTCTAAAAAAAAATTAAATAACTGGGTTTGGGTTGTTCCAAAATATTAATAATAGCAATTCATAGTTATTGTTCATAGTAAAATATCAAAGCAAATGAGATTTAAAATGTAAAGAGCCCACATTTATCAAAGAAAACATTTAACAAAAATATGTTAACCAAAAAACAATAAATAAAATATTTAAAATTAAAAAATATATATATTTATTTATTTTTAAAATATATTAATTCAATTATTTTATTTTAAAATGTATTAAATTATTTATAAAAAAAATTAAAAAGTGTTTAAAAATTATTTAAAAAAACGTTATAATTATACATGTAATTTTCTTTTTGAATTATATATATTTAATTATTCTTATTATTTTTAAAATTTAAATACTGTTAGGGTTAGACCGTGCATATGTTGCTTGGTTTGATTATGAAATCAAACATTTTAAGTATAAAATTACATTTAGGGTGATTGAATGTTTTTACAGTGAAAAACAAAAGCTCTTACCGTTTGTATATGGGTTGGCCACTTTTTTGTTTGTCATTACTCGTGCCGTTGCATTATTTACCTGTAAAGAGAAAGTCGATATAAGAAACAAAACCCAAAACACATAAAGAAAACAGGCACATACGCCACAGACATGAGCGTGACAAAAATCTGGTTCATGCTTCTCCGCAAAAAGTAAAAAAAAAAAAATCAAATGCTCTAATTATCAGCTGAAAAATTATGAGATGCTAAAAATGAAAGCGATCCATCAAGCTCTGATCTTCTGTTTTCCTGCTGGATGTAGGATCTAATCCAGGCTGTTTGTAAAAGAGCTGGATGATGACATCTGGTTCAACATGTAATGAAACAGAGCAACTCTGGAAATGGGCTTTAATGAAACCCAGAGTATATTGGAATTCCCCACTAGCCAAGCTGAGGGAGCTTCCTTGAGGCCTTCTCCGCAATTTAATCTGCCACATCGTCTAGACAGTTCTACATATCCCAGACACTACAACCCTGAGGCGACGGCTTCATGAACACTAAATTTAACCTCAGGAAGGAGTCGTCATATTGTACAAGCCCTTCAGGTATAACAACCCAAAATGAAGCAGTACACTTATGGCGGAGGGTTTATTTGCACTTGCACATGCATTGTAACTGAACCAGCCTGAAAAAAATCTATCTGTTTTTGAGCTACATGAAACCGTTGTTGATTTTATGATATCATTGACATATCATTTTCACAGAGCTAGTAAATTCTTGCTGCCTACACAGAAAATATCCGCTCAGGGATGATACCAAGATGGCCGCAGAGTGAACTGACTTGCCTTAAAGGGACTTTAGTAACACACAGCGAGGCCAAGCAGCTTGTTGGGAGGCGCCAAAGGAATTTAAACATGGCCGCTGGCAGCAAAAGCCATGTTAGTATTTCACCCTCATGTTAATTAGCGTTAATAGCTTTCTGTTCCACAGGGCCCACGGAGGTCATTTAGCTTGAGGAAACAACTGGCCTCGACTCTCCCTTGATATATAGGTCTAGGTATTGTTTGTGCATTACATGTATTATCTTAATTGTCCTATAGAAAATCTTAATAGCCCTGTGGAGAAGAGGGGAAAAAAGAGAAAAAGAGAGTGTGTCCTCAAGCGAGACATGTGAAAGAAGAAATAAACCTCGGCTGTTTGGGATAAACAAGTGGGATTTAAAGTTACGCCGACAGCCCTTTGATATCTTTAGATGAAAATAAAAAGTATATTTTTAGAGACGGAGCAACAGTTAACATGCACTGTAAGTGATGATAAGGCCTAATTAAGTACAGTTGCACATACACATCAAGGCAAAAAAGAATCAAATCTGATAGCATGCGCACACACACACACACACACAGTAATTATCATACATCTTACAAGTAATATTTATCCACAAAGCCAAAGACACATGGAACATGCAGCATGCACATAGTATGTGAATGTTTGGGATGCAGTGAGAGGGTACAAGCATGTTCTATTAAACCGACAGTGCTTATGTTCTCATGGGACGGGGATGGTGGAGTGTTGGTAGTTAGATTAGGAAAGCACCTCAATTTTGCGTCCCTCTACGATTGTACCGTTTAATTTCTCCCGTGCACGGTCTGCATCTGCGCTTGTTTCAAAAGTTACAAAACCAAAACCCTGAGATGATGTGGTCAGAGGATTTCCAGTAGAGGATGAAAAGGGTGGTTGAAGATATTTGAATGGGCAACAAATAGAGTGAGCGTGAAAAGAAGAAAGAGGAAAGAAGAGAAAGTGGACACAGTCAGCAGGGTTGCAACTTGTATTCATTAGTAAAAGCTAAAATTAGGACGTTAGGGTAGAGCTGCACGATAATGGTTTATTTGCTATTTTGGGCAAAAATATAATGATGGTTTTTAATCACAACTATTATTGTATTATTCTTTTTTTTTACATTTAGCCGGAATCAATGGACCTTTACAAAAGCACATTTTACTGCTTGCAGATTTAGTCCAAGCAAACAACTGTTTGAAAGAAATCCTACCTTGTCTCATGGCATAAACGTACCTTGGGGCACTTTTTAGCGAGAAACGAAATATGTACCAATAAGTACATCCATGCAGTTTCCAAAATAAATGAACCCAAGAGGTAGGAAAACTGACACCCTTTATTCATTTTAACACAAATTTACAGCGTTTCGATTAATAAAGCATAATTATCAAAAACAATTCCTATTCTTGTCTTAGGATAACTTTGATGCAAGGTTTTGATCCACTTCGAATGTTTACTACTCTATATCCAGTCTCATATCTATGGGTTTTCAGAGACCAAGAGACCAAGTTGAAGAATACATTTACATGAGATCACTAAATTCCAAATTACTTGGCAGTTATGGAAGGTCGAGGCAACTGTTAGTCAGAAAAATTCAATCGATTTCTGAAAAA
>JAUMHP010049244.1:0-22425 GCA_032361065.1 Enteromius trimaculatus | reverse complement strand
TATATATATACAGTACACACACATTTGTAAACAACAACTTTTCTTTGGATTCAAATAATCATAATTTATTCTTTGACTAAACTAATAAAAATATTTTTTTTTATACTACCCAAAACTGAGTCTTTTTTTAGTTATACAGTAATATTTTAAGAACATTGTCCAATACTTTAAATATTATATTTTTTCAGTAGGGCCTAGATTTTATTTTGGATACACTATACCTTTAACAATAACTCAATATAATCTTAAGTACAGTACAGTCACTTCTGGCAATAGTATAATCTGTATTTGTGCAAAAACATATACACCCTTCCTACCTAACCCTTTGGGACTGCGCCAGCTTACTCTACAACCCCATGACAGTCATTAGAGTCAAAAAACAACCCCTTTTCTACAATTTATGCTTAAACAAACCAAAACATGGTACTGGAAATGGGTTGAGCAGGTGGTCAAGTAGGAAGTCCACCCTGCCCCTGCACATTTTGTAACCCAGCATCCTATTTAAGCAACCCTAAGCCTTTTAAACAAAAGGTCTCACCCAGCAATGATGCTACAGCTCTTGTTTGCAATGCCAAAGGCTGTCAGCCTGGAAGGCATCAGGCATGTTCTGACAGGCACATTGGTGCCCAGGAGAACAGTGCTCTTCATATTAACAGTCCCGCACCTCCAGTATCCTCTCAGCCTCTGTTTCTAGGATATTGTGCAATTGCTTGGAATGCATGCAGCACCGCTAAGGGAATATAAGCCCTCCCCTTTCAGGAAGTGGAGAGGATGTTTCAGATACAAGTTTTATTTCTGCTGGATCTTCTTGACTGAGGCAATCAAATAAAACGCTATACCCAAACGGCCAAGTCAAATGCTGACTTTTTGATGTCCCAAAAACAGCTCAAATGCTTGCAAACCAGAGGCACGTTTGTTCGGCTGATCGTACTGAATACATTACTTCTGGTCACATGTATTATTATTATGATTATAATGACAGAGGCAGTAAGTTACAGGCGATTGGGAGGGGTGTGTTAGCGTAGGCTGGATCCATGCCGCCAGTCTCAGAGCTTGTAATGTATAGATCAATGTGGCCGTAGGGGAAAGAGGATCAATGGCTGTTGAGTTATTGCAGTATTTGGCTACTGATTTTAGAGAGCTGTGTTTTCCCAGGAAAGTCAATACCCTTAGGCTCTTCACACTCATCTCGCCCTCCTTCCTCTAACCCAACACCTGGGGAGTCTTAACCCCCTGAGAGACAGAGAGAAGAGCTGCTGGACTGAAGGACTTAATGATGCATGCAGGCAGAGGGGAGAACTAACAGAATAAGAGTGAAGATCTCTCCGAAGGGAGTGCGGCAGAGAACAGAGTAAATGTGAGAAAGCAACAGAGCTGTAATAGTTATCAGGTACCAGCTGCAACGCTGAAAGTGAGAATGGACTTAACATTCTGCTAATCTAACAAGATGTCCAAACTAGCCCATGCCACACGCGAAATGCTTTCAGGGAATTTGGACAGAGCCAGTCTTTGACATTTCCTTGTAGTGCTGGGAATGGTAAAAGCCAGAGCCAGCAGGTGCGGAGCAGGCTTGTGTGATATTCAGCTTTATAATAGAATTTCAATTAAATTTGAATAAAAGTAGCAAACAAGATGCAGAATTGCTACTCAAATTTGAATTTAAGGCAATAAAAATCTGAAATTTAAATTGTATAATTAAGAAATCAAAAAACATAAATCTAAAAATATGCCTTTACATATAAAATTACAAAGCTGTACTTTATTTAAATTTTAGGGTTTTTTTTGTTTAATATAATCAATATAAAAATCATAATAAATATTGTATTTATTTTTCATAAAAAACAGAATTTGTTTTTGTAAATTCTATTAATTGTAAATTCCTTTTATAACATAGAAATATATCTAAAATCCCATTATAACATCCTATAGGGCATGATCAATTTATTTAAAAATTCCATCAAAACAAAACACAAAATAATAAATGCTGCACACTATCCGCACTTGCAAATGTATCAAAATATAAATGTATTCATCAGACATATATGTCATGGACGATAATGTTGTGGGTGAATAATTTTATAATTTCACACATTTGCAAGTGTGAATAGTGAACCTAGAACCTGTTTTTGGTCATTTTTCCTGGCAACCTACTGATTACCTACAGGTGTGCAAGGGTAATTATTCAATAAAAATAAAATAAAAAACTAAATTTTAACTGCAAAATGAAACTGAATTCTGAGTTTTATTAAGCAGTGGTGGAATATCTCTCTAACAGACCCTTGATTGTGAGATCACTTCCTGTGATGGCAGAGTTAACGGCAGTGACATTGGAGTAGACCTGCTTTGAACACTGGCACTCTGACTTTCCACTGCAGCACAGATAAGCAGTGGAATGGGCACATTGACCGTCTTTGATGCATTTCTGGGGTCCATTACTGCTAATGAAAGGCAGATAAAAGGAATATGATAAAAAATAATTTGTGTCTGCGCAGAGATGCCAGTTTCCTTCGCCAATGTACGTATCCCCCTCCCATTCCCTACGGCCTGAACGCTTAATTTCTGATGACCTAAATGTATCTCTTTCAAAATATTCAAACTGGCTTGTGTTCATCTGGAAGTGTCTGACGATAAGGAGTGAGCTTCTTTTTTTTTTTTTCCAGCTGGAATGCAGTGTAAAGTTGAGCTCACAGGGGCTTATGGGAAGTCTCTGGTGGGAAAGACATCAGACTGAGGTTAGATGCACTCTCATTCCTCTTCAATTATACACAGTCTGCCTATTCAGTATTTAAAAGCCCGCTTCATTTCACATTCATGAATATCACACATCTCTGGCATTGTAAATAAGTTGCTGGATGTACGTCAGTGAATCCACAAGCTAAAATATGAATGCGTGAATCTAATTTGCAGCGTACAATGAAATTGATTTTCAGAAACAGAAAGAGTAGACATACAGTCTTCAAACTGTATTCTTATAGGAATATTTATGCATGTATTCATTTTATAAAGCATATTTAATAACAAAGATAAAGTAAATATAGTTTATAAACTATAAACAAATTTGTATGAATATATTCTCTTTGTCCTCTATCTTCGATGACCTTACGTTCTGATTCAGAGATATACTACAGGTCCTGTTTCATTCATCCTTACAATTTGCAACACACTTCCTTCGTGCTGAGAATCTTCTTTTGAACTTTAAGAAAAATTCAAGCTATTCACAATGCAGGATTCATAAAAGCGATGCGGCGTACAGCTGTCAGTCAAATCATCTTGTCGGTCCGAGAAAGGCATTAGCATTGCAAAGGAACGGGCGAAGGTAAGACAGGGCTGTCCTGTCCATTGTAAAGTTGTCTCTTTTTGCTGCTTGCACGGCAAATGCATCTGAATGAGAGGAGCTTTGAACAAAGAACGTGGGAAATACACAGAGATAAAGCTGATGTATAACAGAAAGCCTGAACACAGGCCTCTTTTTCTTTCTCTTTTATGACCGTCGCTGTGACATTTTCTTATCACACCAAACAGTCCTAGATCTGACCTTTCGCCTACTTTGACTGGTATCTGGATTATTCTGATGGAATAATCGGTGTATGAAAAGCATCGATTTGACTAAATGATACTCGTCCTGCCCGTTGCACACAAGAGAACAGACATCAGGCAAAAGTAAAGACACAACCGTTAGTGTGGAGTCAGAAATGACCTGCTAACAATATGCCGTCTTGGGAAAGCGTCTTTATGGACTGCAAATAATATTAAAAGCTAACAAAGGCAGGCGCTTGATAAAACGGACAAAGGAGACATGCAAAGATCGACCTCTAAAAAAGATGACAGAAATGTATTCTGATGCTGGAGATGGTGGCGAGGGCTCCAGGCAGTTACAAAGTGTTGTATACCTGTGTAGACGAAACGTCCCGGAGCTCCTTTGCAGAACTGCTTGGACTTGTAGGAAAGTGTGACCTCCACGACCCCAGGGATGTGTCTAGGGGGCGTCTGCACCCGGATAGCGTGAGGTGTGATGAGCTGGAAGCCATCAGAGCACACGTTCAGTGGTCAGCACTCAATACACAAGCACTTTCTCCAATGTAAACACAGTTAATGTTGAGGCTAAAGAGTGATTTATTACAGTTAAAGGTTTTAGCCATATACTACAGTAATAGGATTGGTTATGATCGGATAATGTCTTGTTTGTCTCTAAAAATGTCTTTCAAGATAATATTTTTAAAATATTTTAAGTATTTTAAATATTTTAAAGATAAAAAATATTAAAACAATAATTGTTTCAATGGTTTATTAGTAAAATAATTTGGCTCTTTTAAAAGTAAATAAAATAATATTTTAAGATAAGACTTTTACAATGTTATTGGGTAATGAGAACATTTTTATTTGTTTTATTTGTTTTAAGTGCAATAAGCTTAAAGGTACATTTTTCCATTGTGTATTGTGAAATGTAAAGAGGTACAGAAAATTTGGGTTGGGGTAACTCAACATGTTTCTCAATTCACTTCCTCCCCAATTCCTCTATGTTCCTCTTTTTTTAATGTGTATTGAGTATTTATGAAGACGCTCTGTTGCTCTGTGCTGGAAAAATACTAACTGCCCTACCATCGGACTATGGCTTAAAAACCTAGTAACGTGTTTGACTCTTGAAAAACTTACGTTGCACGTATGCAATAAGAAAGATACATTCTTAATTCTTGGGTGTTTTTGGACTTCGTTAAAAATGGAGATATTGATGATGCTTTGGATGTGTGAAGTTATAAGAAATAACATTATCATTATTATTTGGTTTTGTTTTGTGTGGTTTTGGTTTTAACCTGTCTTGGGTAGGATGGGGAAAGGTTTTTGTAAGGTTTTTTTTTTTTGTAAAACCTTGTAAAAACTCTTGTAAAAAAAATAATACTTTAAGGACAATATTTGAAAATTAATAATTGTATTAGTAAAATAAATGGTCTCTATATAATAAAATGTATAGTGGAATAAAAAAAATTTAAAAACCTACTTCACTCCAAACTAGCATTGTGCCGAAGACCACTTGTAAACCGTCAAAGAAGTTGTCCCCAATGATGATGACGGTGGCCCCCCCAGTCGTCCATCCTTCACTTGGACTGATGGCCTTAATGCATGGAGTGGCTGCTTCGGAAAACAAGATCACAACACAAGCACCCAGTTAGAGCGTTCACTGAGTTAGAGCGGTCAGCATTCACACAACTTTTGGGAAATGTTATCCTTAAACTAATTAGCATTTACCAGTGTTTTGAATCTGTTCTCCACACACCCCAAATGCAAATGAAAAAAAACCCCTGAAAAACAGGAAGCCTGATGACTGTAAAAGCTCATTTGATTTTTTTTTTCTTTGGTGTCTGTGCATCACTCAGCTCAATAAAACCATTAAGTTTTTTTTTTTTCGGTCTTTTATCGTAAATCCGTCTTTGAGCAGGCGGTGTGGAGACAGACAGGCTGACTGAACGACTGGCCCAGTCTCCACTGGCTATGGACGGGAATTGATTGGTCGCAGCTCGGTGAGCTAACAGGCAAACCGAGGGGCTATTGGTGCAACTTCAGACCACCTTATAGTGCTGTACACAAGCAGCCACTTTTCTCCAACATCAACATCAAAAGTTTCCAAACTTTTTACGTAAAATCACTTGTGATTACTTTTGAGTGCTCTCTTTGTTGCACAAGTCAACATCTCTATAAATGTTGATACCTGTGAAAATTAACAGATGAAAGTAAACAAGCGTTGGGGTGTGATTTGCAGTCACCTGTTGGGGTCTAACGGAACATCTGTTCTATTTTACTATATCTGCAAGGGTATTCTAGTGTGTTGAAGATGAAAGCCTGCCCATCTCCCACAATGCACTGCCATCAGTGACATCCTCTTCATGTGTTGGTCTTTGGAGGATTACAGAAGAGTCTTACTAAAAGTAGAGCAGCGAATTTCCTTTTCCTCGATTGGGACACAGGAGTGCCGGTGATTCCACAGTGACGGTTTTCACACAAAACAGTCACAGAGCTAATCACACAATTTCCCACACACAGGGACCACATACAGTTCAGCTGGGAGGTGAATCTCTACACGCACTTTCAGAATTTTATATCAAAGTGGTTTACCCAGTGCAGTCCCTTCAGATAGTCAGAGGTTACCTGTACTCTGAGAACTAGGTGAGGAAGTAGAAAGTAGCACTAACAAGTTTGACTTCCTCTTCACTATAATAAATGCAGTTTGAATGTCAAACTTACAGTATACTTTCATTCAAACATCTGGGGTCAGTGCAATTTTCTGTTGCATTAAAAACAAGTAAAGATGCTTACAAAGGCTGCAATTATTTAACCAATAAGTAAAAATAGTGATATTTTAAAACATTGCAATTCAAAATTCTATTTTAGCGTATTCGGTTTTACATGATCGTTCAGAAATCATTCTAATAAGCAGTTTTTTGCTCAAAAAACAAATCTAATATTAAAAACAGCTTTGTATGTTGTGGATTCTCTGATAAGCACAGTTTAAAAGACTTTTGATCATATTATTGCTGGAATCACAGGAAGCAAAATGTTTGTATTTTGGTGAAGTTCCCGTCTTACCTTCAGAAGGGTCCAGGCGTCGCGCCCTCCGCCCATGTTTGGAGTTGTTGTGGACGAACATGTTATCTGACACGGCCAGGACATGTCCGTCCACATTCACTGTGGTAGACACCACCACCTACAGAGACATCAAAGTATCTTTACACCCAGTTTGTGTGCATCTAAAACCACATTTTTTTCTGTTTCTGTGCATTCTCACCTGAAATCGCCTCATGTCTCTGGGATTCCCTGCATTTTTCAAACAGTTCTGATTACACTTGAGAAAGAATTTCAGGAAAAATCTGCAAAAGAAAGACAGAAACACTTTTGAGCGACTTAAACACGAGGAAAACACTCAAGCACAACAGCGTCCATATATAAACAGCCGCCAATGAGTGATTTAGCCCACTTTTGAAGACACTCTGTGTAGACGTACGATATGCAATTAAGAGTTGAAGTTAGATTTTTCTTCCTTTATATCGAAGACCGACTCCAGCTTTGTTGATTTACTCGTATTTTTACCTCAGCCTGGTACTATTGATCGGGAATGGATATCAATGAAGATGAGCCGTAATAGCCTCCGCTGCTGGAGGTGGGCTACAGTATGAAATGGATTGCAGTCTTAATGCATTTGCCCTGGCTGGTAATCTCTATGCATTCATCTCCAGGACCATAAGCCCCACTATTTTGATGGAGTGCTTTCCTTTTAATTGCCACATTATCACAATAATAATCCGGGCAGTTAACAACCAGCAAGGTCGCAGACAGCCATGTCACATTAACCACAGGATAACCTCCGCTGCTGCCGCCCCACGGAGTGCATGGAGAGAAGGATGCTGGGAGAAAAAGCGGTGAGAGAAGCCCCGTCTAGTAAATAAATGGCCGGCATCTGCAGACGCCATTGATTTCTCCCTAATAAGACAGTAACAATATCTTTAAAAACACACAGTGCTAACTCAAGCGATTTTTTAGAACCACACTTTACCGCATGACATAATCACCATATATACTTTAACCCCATCAGTGCTCTTACGGAGAGATAGATAGGAAAGAGAGAAATCCGGCGAGAAAGAGAGAAAGGGAGAAAGCCTGCTCTCTTTAGCTGGTATCGACTGATACTTGATCTGGGTTGCTCTGTTGGCTGCTAATGCCCTTTATGGCCATGGAATACAATAATATGGGGAACCCATCCCTGAGCTCCATTCATATGATATTGGAGTCCTTGGAAGGAGAGATATGGATCAATAAGGATTGAATTAAAACACAGCAGGAGACAAGGGCTGTAAGTGAAGCTCTTCTCAGATATTAGAGGAGTACTGTGTTTATACACCGCCCCAGTCATCATCTGAAAGTAGAGAATCCTGCCTGAATCGTAGGCTTAAACCCGTCCCGCTTTGGCGGTTCTGGAACAGAGCAGCGAAATACAGAAGAGAAGAGAGAGAAAGAGAGAGAGAGAGATGAGGGCATGGAGGGGGAGAAAGAAGCACGTGACTGGAGAGAGTCTCGTAGGTCTAGACTTCTCCATCTGCCACTGGGCAGGAGTTGACAGGGAATGTGAGATTCCAGGTCTCATCCTGGAAAACCGGCAACACTTCAAAGCAGGTCAGCTCCCTTCGGATCGGGGCAGGACTAGCCCAGTGTTTGGAAGTGTGCGGGATGACGGGGGAAGAGCAGCTTTTAGATGACAAGGCTCGGGGTGGAATGGAGATCTCAGACAGGAAAACGGGGGCGAGTGGAAAGACACGAGCAGGGCAGATTCAGAATGAGTCCGGTGTAACCAGCAGACTTTAAAGGAATATACTGGGTTAAATGCAATCTAAGCTGTATCAACAGCAAGTTTGACCTGCTCTTCATCACCACATTAAATATTTAGACTAAAATCAAGAAATGCGCAGAAATGCATGTTCATAGGGCATTTTTCTATGCTCACCATACACCATACGATGTTGGAATTCTCAAATATTTGTCAATTATAAAAATAAAAGTCAGAAGAAAAAAAAAAGAAAAGAAAAAGGATTGTATATACAATAATTGTTTCATATTATTGACACTTTTCAGCGTTTTCATTTCCAAGTGTGAATACATGTCATTCTGAAGTCCCCTCGAGGTCTTTGCAATGACTGATATTGTACCTGTGATACAAAGACCCCAGTATGAAATGGACAGACAGCTATAGGAAAAGACAGAATGACAGAACATGCAAAATTGAGGTGTGGACAGAGAAAGACAGCGAAAGAAGGGAAAGACTAACTCTCACGCTGAACCTCTCCCTCCCCATCTAAAACTTATTAAAACAACATAAATAATTAATGACCTTCTAGAGCCAGGGCTCGGTTATTAGTCTCAGCGTTCCTTTTTCTCTATCCTTCTCTCTGTCTCTCCTTCTGTCTTTTGCTGTCTCTCTCTCTCTTTCTGCTCTTAAAAAAGTGGGTAAAGATAATGAGGGAGTTGGCGTCTCTGTTGTAAGCCGTCACCTCATTACGCTGGCCTGCAATCAATTACAGGGGGATGTGTGGCCCTGTCAGTCCCTAATGTGCCTCCAACTCCCGAGTCAGGAATTACTGCTGGTCTACAGCACCCTCTCCACTTCTCTCTCTCCATCCCTCTGTCTCTAACTCAAGGGACTGGCGAGGAAGGGGCGCTGGGACCGAAAAGAGACCAGAAGGGCTGGTCAAGTAGGCAGCGGGCTGTGAAGACCAGGGTCCCTCACCTGTAGCTCTGAGAACCTTAGCTGTGTGAGAACACCTAACATGAAGAAAGACAGTTTGGGTTGTTTTATGGGTGATGTTGATAATCAAATGGTATGTTTGGCATGTTTTAGTCACTCTGATGGACAAAATCTGAAAGCTTGTGAATAAAAAAGAGCTAAGTGTAAAATCTGAGCACCAGATTCCCAGAGGAAAGCTGTTAATCAGAACACCTTATAAGGTTTGTGTTTCACTGAAGTCCCGACTTTTGTATCTCCTCAAACTCCTTGCGAGAAATAAAAATAAAACAAAGAAATGAGGCACAGTATGAGGTATAGAAATATGGTGGGTAGTACAGCTGAGATCATATGGTGATTTCAAACTTTTTACTGCAGACTTTGGTGTCATACAGTAGCAAATCTGAGGACAGTTTGAGATATGATTGAGATCTTTTCCAAAACTCTAAAGGGAACACATGGGAAATTATTAGTGCCACTGGAGAAAAATCTAAATAAAATGCAGATTACCATTCAATATCCTTGTTATCTAAGAAAAATACTGAGATACTAAAGGATAATTCATTCTAATTTTAATTTATGTAATTATTTTAAAGAATGTTTCAACTGTTTCAAACTATAGAGACCCAAAATGACATTGGACCCCACTAACAGTATGGACAAAAAACATTTCTTTCAAAATATCTTCGTTTGTGTTCCACAGAAGAAAAAAAAGCTAAACAGGTTTGAAATGACGGGGTGAGTAAATGTTTTGGAGCTGAAATATTTACTTTTTCTCCAGAGTGAAAAGTATTTAAAACAAGACTTACTTTAAAACAATTTTCACCCGGAAACTGCTAGTAAACAATTACACAGAAATGGAAAGCAATTTATAGAATTAAACATAAAACTCTAGAAAAAGTAGAAAAAATTAAATTGTGCTTTCTTTTGTGTTCTATACTCCAATAATGTTTTATTTATAACTTCAAAAAACACAAAAAAATTATAAAAAATACATTGCAGACACACTTTCCAAGAGTAAGTGACTACAATTATAGTTCAGAATACATCTTGTTGAAACAGTCTTACACACATACGCACACACAAATGCTCACATGATGTGTGAAAAAGAGCATCTCTGTCTGCTCACCCATCATCTCACACACACATACGCACATCCCTGGAGTCTCTCACTTATTACGTTAGGCAAGAAGAAGAAGAAGAAAAAAAAAATCAATATTTCAGCAGAGGTATTTTTAAAAGCTGCCATGGCTCCAATTCTCGGCCACCGTTTGCTTCGAGCGCTCGTTGCTTTCTACGAAAAGATGCTCTTTCTTTGAGACAGGAGGTGATCGCTCTCATAGTCTCTGCATGTGATGCCTTTTGTCCCATTCACAATATTTGGTTCTCTCAACTCGCTGACTGATATCCATTTAACTCACTGCATTGAAAAAAGGTAGAATCAAAGCACAACCATTTGACTGTGCTTGCTCTGTCTAGCCCTCTGAACGGCCTGCTTGTAGCTAACGGCGTGTGTAATTATTTTAAAGCCATGTAATAGAATTTCTAACAATAATTTAGTGCAGTCCAATAATTTATTTTGTATAATAGCAAAGAGAACATTCAGGAAGAGAACCAGAGGTTATAATATCATTTTACCGACTTTGTCCTGAATTCAGAATCATTTTAGTTAATGAGGACAGGATAATATTAACAATAAAGGTGTACAAAAAAGACAAGGTGTGGATATGTGTGTAAGAGAGAGAGAGAGCATTGGGCCCTCCTTTGCTCTCCTACACGTCATCAATTATTCACTAGCCAAGATGGCAATTACAGGACCGTGTACAATCAGACTAAATATTTAATAAGGCACTCAAACAGTCTCTAGAACGGATCTTTGTCTCTCTCTCCTCAGTCTCATCCTTTACACTGCATCTACTGTCCGCTCCCCTGGCCTCTTACCTTTGTTATGAGTACAAAAACAATTTATACAGCTCACAGACTCCTGCACGTATTAGAGATGAACATCTCCTCTGCATTTCATTTCAATTAATAAGAAATATATATATATATATATATATATATATATATACTGTATGCATCTGGGGAATTTGTAAAACATGAAGGGAACATTAGGGAATTTATGTGGATTTTTAAGAATAAGAAAATCATCTGCCTGTTAAAAGGCAGATTAAAGAGATAGAAATTAAAGAGAAATTATGTCAAGAAAAAAAAAAGGAAAAGTTAAATAACTGCTGTTCTTTTGAACTTTGTATTCCTTAAAGATCACTAGACAAAATGTATCACTAGTTCCCTTAAAAATATAAAGCCCAACCTCATAACAAAGTGCTGAATTGCTAGAGACAAGGATGGGCAAATGAATCCATGACTTCACCATCTACACTCTGGGAAAATGGGAAAGAAGGAGGTGCAGACAGAGAGATAAGAAATTAGAAGATCCTGCGAAAACCCTGATGATGGGATGTTTGTTTGGATCGGTGAACAGTGTCCTTGTGTCTGTTTGTACTTAACGGCAGAGACAGAAGATGAAGCAACTCAAATCACACTCACACAATCGCTCCTCCCTCGCGATCAGATTTCCTCGAGACCCTCCTAAGCATTATTTTGGCCTCTGTTGCCATGGCAAAGTACATATTTGTACCTCCAATCGAAATCAATCCATGACATAATGCGGTAAAGAGAGAGCGCGTAAAACACGTGAGCGCGGCTGACCTCACAATGGAGGAATGGATCAGAAATTACTGCAAGCTGCACTTCCTGAACAGAGCACAGTCACTTATTACGCCCATAAACGATACCCCAGAAACCTGCCACACTTTCACACGGTCCATTATGTGAACAGAAACCACATTTCCTTGTGAAGTCTGAATCATTATACTCAGCCCAATAAATATACGTTTTATGAAACAACACACTCTTTAACTGACTGTCAAATGTCAAAAGCGACTCTGTACAGACTGCAGGGAACCAGAAGTAGATCTTACAGATGATTTGGTCACCATCTGATGCCGCAGTCAGCCTTATAGGAAGGACTGGGTGAATGTGTAAGGGTGATTTTTTTGCTGTACATGGAGATCAAACCATTAGACTTGACAGTAGATCAGCAGGGGAGATGTGCTCTGAGAACAGTGTGTCATCTGTGAGAGTCTGAGACCTGGTTAACACTGAGAAAACAAGTTATGGGATTCAGAGATTCAGAACTCAGAACTCTTATTTTGGGTATAATGCTTTTTACAATCTGTAAACACTTTTTAAAATAGCAAGCGGAGAGGAAATTATGTGTATATAAACACAATTTCCTCTTCGCATTCTATTTTAAAAAGTTTTATATATATATATATATATATATATATAAAAACTAAAACATTTAAATATATATATATATATGAGAGGATATTGTTTTATAAATAAATAATTAATATTCATATAATAATGGACTTAATAATATTCGATTTTTATTCTTCATAATATTATATATCTCCTCGTGATTGTGTGTGAGTGCATAAAATATTTATATTTCATATGTATTTTGTATTTTATATTTAGATCAAAATTTAAGTGTTAATTAATTAATTAGTTAATATTATTATCTGTAACATAATAAAAAAATTAAAAACTTGCAAATCAGGCAAATATACTGTACGTTAATAATACACACACACACACACACACAGAACATATATATATATATATATATATGTGTGTGTGTGTGTGCGTGTGTGAAAACTGAATTTCCTTCACTGATCCAATTGACCATCTCCTCATCCTTCCCTGAGTCAAGAACTGAAGTGGAAGGCCTGTAAGCAGTATATCTACTCTCCGAATCCCGTTACAACACTGTCTTCTATCTCAGCCATCACGGTTAACAGCCTGTCCAGTCAATCAAGCCCAAGAAGGAAGAGACGATGGAGGAAAAGAAAAGAAAACAAAGAAAATCCCTCCTTGATGCGTGTAGGCTGACAGCTCTATCCAAGCCCCCCAGTGTTGAAATCAAGCTGTCACTCTTCCACCATGGAAATAGAGGAATTGTGCGCTCAGATTTAAATACCGCCTATAATAGCTTCCCATCTATCAGGCCTGCTGGCCGGTTATTCTTAGACACATACATTAGCCCTTGGCCCAGATAGGAATGTCACCAGATTAAACATCCAATTTGTTAACCGGGCCAGGCCAGGGGTGCTGCTTCTTGACAGAACTTACAAACAAGCCCAAATGGCCCCATTTTTCACCCACAGGCCTGCTGGATTTTTCTACTTAGACAGAGGGAGCCACTACGGATGGGGAGGGAGAGAGGGAGGAAGCGTGGACAGATTTTTTTGTGGGTGGAAAGACGAGGAGAAATGGAAGGTGTTTTCTGAGGCCACTTAATCTTAGGAAGAGCCATAAAGACTAAAAAGGAGTTTTTGTCATGCAGTATTAATTTTCGGGAATATTCCCTCATTAAAGCACAGCAGAAACAGATATTCCATGGACGTCTCTCTCTTACTGCCAAAACTCCAGCATGCTGAGGGCTTTCTTAGTGGGATTCTTTCCCATGCATCATTACGACTGAAGGAAAGTAAACAGCATAATGTAAAAAGATTGTTCTAAAAAATTAGCTCACCCGAAATTCTGTCATTATTTACTCACCCACGTCTTTCCACTTTTTTTTTTTTCAGCGGGCAGTTAAGCACCGTGAACATGAGCACTGGATGAGTCTGATTCATGAATGAATCATTCAGAAAAGTTTACTCAACTGCATCAAACAAATCACTGAAGGATGATTTGTTAAGCAACTTCTTAAATGAAGCCACAAAATTTTTATGGTGCACCCTCGTCGTTTTGGAGCTTCCTCATGCAACTTTATTTTACTGAAAAGTGTTAAATTATGTTATATTCTTCAAAAACATAAGACAAATTTATACAGATCATATGCAAATAATGACAGAATTTTAATTTTGGGCTGAACTATTCCTTTAAAGTCCATGGAATCCGGAACATCCTGGGCTGTCAGACAGCACTAATCCTCGGCAGTGGTCCTGTCAAATCCTAGCGAGCGAACAGATATATTCACTGAAGATGAAGTTGTAGATTAGAGCGCGTGAAGGCCCTGTGGACAGATTGGGAGCATATTGGGGAACAGAGGGAGAAACAGTGAACCAGATGCCACCAGTTAAAACCCTCCGAATGGGAGAAAGAGTGAGAAATATGGGCGTCCGACACCGCTCGCTGGTGGAAGCCGTCCGTGGGGAGATATCTTACTCAGGGGAGAGAATGAATGAAGCTGTGAGGTCACTGCACGCTACAGCGACTGTCAGTGCTTTCACTGCTAGCTGTTAGATCAAATGCTCAGTGTTTACTGAACAAAAATCATCAATCAAAGGCCATAAGTGATCAAATGTAAAAGTATTTCTTTATTTAATTTAGATGAAATATTACAGGACAAGGAACATGAAAAAGGAGGAATATAAACACAATTGTGAAGTTTATGTATTGTGTACGATTAGGGATGTAGAATCTGATCATGCAGAACACATGCTTTATAAGTACTAATAAACAATATTTTAACAATAGTCATGTTACAAGCAACTAGTTCATAGTGGGAATTGGTACCATAGGAATGGAATTTCTATGACACTGCCATGATGCCTTTTTATGATAAAATAAAATAAAATAAAATAAAATAAAATAAAATAAAATAAAATAAAATAAAATAAAATAAAATAAAATAAAATAATAAAGCCAAAAAAGAGGGGGGGGGAAAAATCGTAAAAAGGTTTAAATGTCTATAATGCTTTTGGAGAAATCATCCATTCACATTTAAATGTGTGCATTCCAAATCATACCCAATATCATTTTCCCAAAATGTTCATACATTGAGAGTAAATGATGATAATTCAGTCAAAATGAACCCCAAAATTCTAAATAAATAAGTAATCCCAACCATTTTAAAACCACCACAAAAATCTTAACAGTAGTGAAAATGTAGAAGGGAAGAAAAAAAAAAATCCAGTTCAACAGTCAGATGTTCCAGCGTTTGAACCGAAGCCAAGCGCAAGGTAAATCAGAGGGCTAAGTGAGTGCACCACAATACATGTGAGAGTCCTTTAAGACTGGGAGAATAAAAGAGTCAGCCAGTGAAATAGCCTCTGCCTCTTTAAGTAGAAACTAATATAATTTCTCTCACGCCAGCAAACAGGAGTATTTTATTATTCCAAAATCGTTCTTCGGGGGGAAAGTGATTTATACCTCACTTTATCTGTCAGACAAATGTTTCTCTTTATGGCTATTACCATTCCGAACCGGCGGCAGGCAACACAAAACTAATATAGTGTGTGAAGTATTTAATTAAGTATCTGGGTAGGGATGGCTGAACGTCTTGCTTTATTGAACCAAAATTAAAAATAACTCCTCCATTTGAATAACGCCTAGGGCTCGCCTCTCATCCGCCTCATTTTAATATCACTCATGCCACTTTAACCTTTTCAAGCACCGCGTCCGTCATTTGTTTGTCAATCGAGAGAAATCCATCCGTACAAACACAACTTGAGTCGCTCTCAAACAAAACCGTGTGTATTTGAAACCTCATAAACAAAGAACACAAACACCTCCAGGTTAGTCAGGCTGCTTTTCGACTTTTGCTTCATTTTTGAAGTGGGGCAGAAGAAAAGACAAAGTCGAAATGAAGAAGAGCCGACGTATCAGCCCTAGATACAGTATGTTGATTTGAAATGCACACATGATGCAATGCTTACATAGTAAATGTAATTTGCACGAGCTTTGAAGTGTTTAGAGAGCAGCAGCCATTTTGGGGAGCATCAGACACTGGGTTTAATTAAACACGACGGGAACACAAATAATGGAGGGAGAGAACTTATTCTGAACGTGAACACCACCGAAAACAAAATCGAATTACCACGAACGGGGCCGGGCTGCCAGGAAAGATGAAAGTTCGCTCTTCATTCAGGGTGAAAAGAGTGCGAGTGAGAAAGAGATAAAGAGAGGGGAAAAAAAATCCAGATGCAGGTTTTAAAATCACAGAGCAGATATTATCCATCTGTTTGGCACACCTCATTCTCTGCTGCATTGAGGAGACGGTCATGGACAAGGTGAACCCAGCATCACCATCTGGCTGTGTGCTGGCCTGGACAGAACCGAGGACAGTTACACACTCCAGAGAAACACACACACATACACAGTCGCCGACATCTTCTTCCAATCTTTTCAATCGAACGCAAGTTTCTACTTTTCTTCTCGATAGGGCTTTGTTTGGAGGAACACTTCATACCAGGGTACGGCTTACCAATCAGAAATAGGTTGTTGGTTCCCATCCCTAGAGAGAGGGTTCGAGAGCGCGTGTGCAAGAGGAAAGTTGGGTTTCTTGTTCGCTCAGGCGGACTATGAGCGTACACAGCTGGGGTGAGTTTGACTAAATGAGAATCTGTTCAACAGTGCCGCTCGGAATCCAGGCCTGCAGGTGAAGACTTTATGTTTTGATTTACATTCCGCAGAAATGTGATGAATGCCGCTCTTTTTTTCCCCCCGTGTTCTCAAATCAGCATCTCGTCTGGTGAGGCTCAAAGTTGCCAGAAAAGCCCTGAGTGATGAGTGAGCTCAGACGTGAATGAGTAACAGTATGACAATGATAGAAAGCTGCCAATGCTGGGAAAGAGAGAGGTCAAGCGTTTATCCACGGCTGCCTCCAGATTGCAAACCTACACCTGCTGAACACAAACGCTCTTGTTTGTTAAACAGCAGAATGGATTTAGTCTATGTACTCGGCCGGGCGGTTACGCTCAGATAGCGTATTGATTTATCGGAGGCCGGTCACTTGGGATCGTAGATTCAAACTGTAGCGCGCTGTGGGGTTCGGGGTCATGTGATTTGTACGCCATTAAATCCAGCGTGACTGAAGTAGACTGTTTGGTCTGTGCTAACATACAGTGTGCTTATTAGTGGTTGTAGAAGAAAGCATGCTGTCAGAAGGTGATGCCACTATACAGTAAGAAATAACAAAAAACTTGCTTCAGTCTAAATTATTTATTGTTTATTTAAGGATGTCATGCTGTCACTGTGTTAATAAATCATATAAATCATTGTGCATTTTTTTCTTATATTCAATTAAATAATGCAATGGACATCAAGGAGAACTGTGTTAACTGATGATGAAAACTCTTTAATTCGTTGTGTGATTACTGTTATTAATAAAGTTTAAGTCTGGCTTAACTATCATAAACAATAATTTGCATTTAATCAACATTATTATTATTGTTGTTCTAATTATTAAACATTTTCATAATATTTAATCAACTAATCTATAATCCCAAGTAACCGGTCTCCAATAAATTAATGCAATCTGCAAAATTTCTTGCCCAAATACAATCAACAAACAAACATACAAACAAATAAATAAATATAATTTCTTAGTTCTATATCATATAAAATAATTTAAAGGACACAATGCATTAATTAATTAATTAATTAATGCATTTTAGAAGTAAATAAATAAATAAATACAATTTCTTTAGTACATATGAAAAAATCTATATGATACAGAATAAATGAAAGAATGTAGGAATGAATAATAAATAATATTTATTTAATAGTAAAATATACCGAGAATGTGTAGGATTTAGACATTGACCTGAGATGTGTCTGAAACAAACCTTTTCCTTTTTCTGGTGTGATAAAAGTGGCCAGAGTAATTTAGAGAGGAAATAGAAAATAAAAAGATCTCAGAGAATGAATTTGATCAGAGCGCTATTGCCACGAGTCGACATATTGATCCTGGTGCGGCACTGGGTTCAGGTTGTAGCGTATTTCATTTGTGCGGATGTGTTGATAAGTTCTGGAAGATCTGATAAGTGATGTTAGCGGTGTCCTGTGAGAGTTACATTCTCCTATATAGTCTATTAGACTTTCGTCCCGTCATGCGTGATGTATTGCGTTATTAAGAGGACAACGGCTGGGATCTCCTTTTCAGGACTGTTCCGCACAAGTTCCCATATCACAAAAGAGCAGCATGGGGACGGCGCCACGGACAAACAGAGAGAACAGCTCCTGTCACATCCCGTCAGAACGTGTGAGATTAAAAAAAGCTGCCACTCAATTAATAAATCACCTCCTCCCTTACAGCTGTGGGAGCAGCTGGTCTCTCTGGCACTAATAACACAGAGTGAGGGGCTGAGGAAAATGACGAGGAGGCCCGAGGCCCTATGGTGTGACAGCACCTCCTCAGCTGTCTGAGAGAAGCTAACAGAGCCCACATGCCTGTGGAGGACTTCATCACCCAGAGGAAAAATTCTACTGCTCAGACGTTGCTCTTCCAAAGCTCAAGAGACATGTTGTAGATCTCATTAATGTTTCATTAAAAGATTGTATCTCCAAAAATAAAATAACAATTAAAAGAGACAAAAAAAATAACACAGTGGTCGGCATACAGCAAGCTAAAAAAGGCAATTAAATAAAAGCATTTTATATTAAATTCAATTACAAAATAATTATAATTATATATAATCAGATAAAACATTTTATTATTTTATGATTTGTGATTGACATGAAAGCTGAAAAATAATCATAATCGTCTTAATGCAAAATGTACAAATTTTAATAAAAAACAAAATTGTGAATATAATGTATTAAAATATATAAAATTGTGTCTCAAATTAAGACATATAAATGCATTCATTAAACAAATTTAAAAATGAAAGTAAAATTAATTAGTAAAATTAAATCATTTTATTAAAACATTTCCTAAATTAAATAAAAAATAAATAATAGCTAAAAAAAAACACATTGTAATTGCCTATATATTTTGATGAAAATGTTCCATCATTATCAGTCATTATCGCATCACAAAAACCCCTCAGGAGAACAATTGGAGAATTGACTGTTGTCTATGAGAAACTATTGAGATGTTAAGTTCTCAGTTGTGATTTTCCTTTCCTTAAAGAACAACCGAGGAGGAAACAAACCCTGCATTTCAATATTCAAATAATTAATGAAACTCTAAGGAGAAAAAAGTTCTGCATAAGTGAAACTGAACTGCTATAAAAACAGCCGATATTTCAGCATTTCAGCGTGGCAGCGTGCCGAGGGACAGAGAGGGATGGAGAGCGAAAAAGAACAGGAAGAAGGGGCCCAAAGAGAGCGGTGCAGGTGCGAAGCTTGGATGCATCCCAGCCCCACACACTCCATTGGCGCATACGCACTCAATCACGCAGGTCACAAACCAGCACACCCTCCAATGCACTGATCTCGCCAAATACCTCTCATGACAAAGGAATTATCTCAGCATCAGCTGCTGGGCGTACTCACTCGCATTCTCTCATTCTCAAGATCTTCAGCCAGTCCGGTGTCATCTTAGCAACTGAGTTTGTGTATGTATAATATGGATACTGTATACAGCACAAAACAAACAGAGCCGTAACAAATAGCAACAGGAGGCTGAGTCGAGATCAAAACGGTCAGCATAAACAAACACGCGCACGCTCGCACGCACAACACTAGAATTCCCTGGGAACGGGCTTATCGCCCCATCTGATTGGATGAATTCTGGATACTGGATGAATGTGATGGTTGAAAAGCAGTAGAGCGCATGAGAAATTATACATCTCGGAACTCTGGAGCCTTTCAGAGAGTAAATGTCATTTTACTGCCATGGCATAATAAAAGCGTTTTGTTTGTTTTTAAGATTTCTTGGTCTTCCGAACGGAATAAGTGACTCATCAGGGACTGCCGGCTATGGAAGCTTCCGACATATAATTAAAAAGAAAATAAATACAGTAAATATAGGAATTGTGACTTATGTTTTCTGATTTTTAAAAATAAAAAAAATGCTAATTTTGAGTTGTGAGATATGAACACAAACTTGCGAAATATAAATAACCAAATCCAAAAAAGCACACAAAATGATAAAAAATAGTAGTGATATTTTCTCTCACAATTTTTTTTTTACTTTTCTCTCTTGCAAATCAGAATAGTGTGTTGTAAACAGATTTGTCAGATACACATAAACTCATAATTGCAAAAAACATTTTTATTTTTATTCAAAAAAATTTTTTTATCCCATTATTCAAAAAAGAAAATAAAAGAAATCAGAATTATAAGATAAAGAGTAGTTTTTTTTTTGTTAAATACAGAGTAACGTAATCTTCCATAGCAACATCTGCCAACATCTGAAAGATAAATAAATCTCTTTAATCAGCAGGCAAAAATAGCACATGATATTTTAGTAACATTGTGGAATGATTTTCAAAGCATTGCGATTTGTGCTTGCTGTGAATAAAAACTAAAATAGAAAGACAAAAAATTGAAGCTGCACTGCTCGTTCTGTTGTAAACACGTCACCGGGCCTTTTTCAGAGCAGAGCTGCTGTTGTTCAAGTCACCTGTTTCTCCTTATCGCAGCGTTTTATGATGTCACCATGTTCTCGCAGAGAAAGGAAACATGGGAAGTGAGCAGAAAGAGAGAGAGTGAAGTGCACGCACACACTTACACAGCCCTGATTTGTAGGGGAAGCCATGGCGCAATTGAAGCAATTTGTTCTTTGCCATCTACGACACATGGCCAGACGAAACGCAGCCCTACTAATTGCTCTGCCTGTAACCCCCACCCTTTTCCAAAGCCACCTCTCTCTCTCTCTCTCTCTCTCTCTCACACACACAAACAAACACACATGCAAATGCAAAAGCATTCGAGCCAGGCAGCCAGGTCAGAAAGGTCGCGAGGGAACTGGACCGATTCTGGATTTCTCTCTCCTCCGCTTCAGTCCGGTTTCAGTCTCCATTCAGTCGGCCTGCTAAATGCCTCATCAACATGTTTAATCAAATTAGTAAGCAGCCAAAAATTGACGCTTTTCATTAATTATACAGGATAATTCTAATTGCAAATTCAAATGTATTCGCTCTGAACAGAAGGTGTTCAGTAATATTTCAGGGAATTTGCATATTAAATGGGGGTCGTTCTGCATTATGTATGATAATATATGCGCATTGTCTTTATTTTTAACTCGCGGGCCATATGCGCCGCTGCTTGCCAGAGCAGGTGAAAAAAGTCCGGAGTGTTTAATTTTGCTGAACAAACGCGTCGAGGCGGCTTGTCAAGGGTTGTATGGTCGGTGTCAATCTTTGTTTTTTTTCTGTTTTCCCGACCCTTCTTTTGATTACAGCCGCCAGCGCGGCCACCGGTAAACAAACTCTGTGCGCCTGTACAGGAAACAGGAAGTCCCATGCGTCCGACTCTTCTCGTGTCATTCGGCTTTTGTTGTCGCTGGGTCCGATTCATCTCTTCTCGGCTGTATCAGAGCCACCCCGTCAGCAGTTCTGCCCTGCCAGGGGTGGACGTCTCCTGCCATGTGGCCATCGTGGCAGTCTGCATTAACCCAGACAATGAGCAGCGTCCGCAAAATCTGAGCCAGACACAAACCACGTGCTCAGAGAATATTGCATTACCCACTAAAACAGCTTAGGGCTCTTCAGATCATGTCTAGCTGTAATGAGCTATGCTTCAAAACTAAATTCTCACAGTGAGAGTAACAGGCGTTACACTCTTAAATGAACAACAATGTTTTTTCTATTTATTTACTAAAAATACAATTGGAAACCTCAAGCTGGGTCATATTTAACACTGTTATTTAGTATATAACCCCACACAATAGCGCTCAAAAGTTTTGGGGTCATTGTAATTCCCTCATGTTTAGGAATGCTGTATTTATTTGATCAAAAATACAGCTTAGACAATCATATTTTGATATATTAGGACAATTTAAGATAATTTTCTATTTAAATACTGTAATGCAATTTTTTTATTATGCTGATTTGGTGTTTAAGAAACATTTCCTAATTTTGTCAATGATGAAAGCATTAATATTTTTGTTGAAACCTTGATGCATTAAATGTCTAATGTCGGTACTGGTCAATTTATTGCACCATTGTGCACAATTTTTTTTTTTATTATTATTATTATACTGACCCTAATCTTTTTTAAGTAAAAATCTAAATATAAAGCAAGTATATGTAAAATAGAATACAATATAATATATTATTGGCATTAGATAATATGATTATTTAGATTCTCTAGTATACGTGTTTTGGCCTACTTCTTTTTTAAATTTGTTTTTCAACTTATTTATAAAATGCATACTCTAAAAGCAATTCTTAAAATCTAATGGTACTTCTCAAATA